>CAWUHX010000052.1:1122655-1417083 GCA_963922205.1 Romanomermis culicivorax
CTCATCCTTCTAGTCGAAAGAAGTGTAATAAGTAAACTTTTTGGTGAAATTTACAATAAACACATACTTACATGGTCGTTCGAAGAAATAAATATTTATAGCATTTTTCCAGAATTCTTCATGCGAAAACATCTATTTTTCACCTTATGTGACCGCCCCAAAATTTAGGATAAATCATGACCGGTCCAGAAGATTTTCTCTACCCTTCTAGATCTCCAAGCTCCGTTAGATGTATAGTCTGTTGGGGCTCAGCCGAAAATTTATATGGGTAGGTCATTTGTTACCCAAAATTTAGGATTGGGGCTACTGACAGAATAAAGTTGAAAAGATCGCCAATATGGTGTATCAGGGCCGTGCACAAGGGGGGGGGGGGCGCCCGCCCCCACTGAGGCAGCATGCAAACAGTGTATCACGTAAAATCAACACTTTCTGGGGTTATTCAGTAAGAAAAATTTAGTCCCATGAAAAAATCCTCCGCACGGTCCTGTGGCGTATGATACCGAAATCAATTTTAAATTAATAGAGACGAAATCAATTCGAGACATGTATTTTTATTGAAAAATTAACTTCCAGAAAAGTTTGGTTTCTCACATAAAAAAACTTGCTTCCATATCTAATGATCACGCATTTCTTATCAACAAATAACTACTGAATTGTCATCAGCCAATCATTGACCATTCAAGAACAATTTATCACTTTAAATTTCTTTCAAAATAAGGCCTAGATTCGACAGGATATCAAGATATAAAATAAAAAAATCGATCAATGTTTGAACTAGTCTGAACATTATATATCATGTGATACTTTTTGCTCCGAAAAAACATATACTTATAATTTGTATCATACATGTAATTGGGGGGAAGTGCTATGGAACCCCCCCCCCCATATGGCTAGCCATTGGGCGACCGCCCCCCCCAGGATTTTCCAATCCAATGGCTAGCCATATGATGGCCGTTGGGACCCCCATACTTTTGGTCGGAAAAATACTGAAAAATGTCGATTTTTTGATTAAACATGTCAATTTTTGAACGAAAAATGGTAAAAAAATGTGAATTTTCTTGGCGCTTCGCGCCATGGATACATTTTTCGGTCTTTTTAGGGTAAAATTACAATTTTTTAACTATTTTTCGGAATATTTTCGTGAAAAAATCGAATTTTTTTTTCTTGAGAGACCCCCCCCCCCCAGAAAATTTTGGGAATTACTGACCCTCTGCCCCAAAAAAGTCGCCCAAACCCTCCCCCAGACCTCGGGGATCCGTTACATGTATGATTTGTACAGGAAGCCCTGGCCGAACGGTTCCCAATTTCTGGAAACGGAACTATTATCGTTATTCCAAAAATTATACAATAGGAACAAAAACCAATATTCTAAAAAGCATATGCAACCATTCTGCCCAGGGTTTTTTAGGCCAATTAGGAGCCATGGCTCCTTAAAATTCTGATTCGCTACTAAAAATTTAGCGGCACACGTCAAATTGAATTGTAAAAATTAGAGCCTAACGACCCTTTTAGTTGAAGAATTTTCTGTCCGGAGATGAATTCTTATGCGCTTCAAAAAACCGAAAATTTTAGGGTGCTTGCGCCCAATTTAAAATCATTTTTGATTCTTGGTATCATTTCTGTTATATCGGCCCTGCTCATGCTTATAGCTTCTAAACATCAGCATGTCATCAATGAATGTTTGACCTTGTATTGTTTTCTCAGGTAATTATATGAAAATCAAGATTTTCTCGATTGCTTTCACAAAGTCGTTTTACGGTATTTTTGAATTTTAGGCTTTGGTCAACCTAACTTTTGCATTTGGAAGGTGATTAAAACATCATCAGAATGGGAAAATGACAGAGGTCCTTGCTGTCTGAAGAAGCCATCCAAATTCTTTGTTACTCGCCTAATTTCTGAATTTTCGTTAGACCGACTGAAAACACATTGGAATCACTGAAAAATAAGATCTGATACATATTAGAAATATTCATTTTCCATCGCTATAGAATATCGGAATCCAAATTTTTTTCCGGTGCTCAAGTTCTAGGTAAAATAACTATCGCGCTTTTTTGCGCCTTGGATAGTTTGGAAACAATTTCTTTGGAGACATAATTATGCAGGGTTCATGCGCCCTTTTGAAAATGAAATTCAAGGACAATTCAAGGATTTTAAGGAAACAAATTTTCATTCTTCAAGGACTATTTTCATCAAAAAATAGTGATACTCCAGAATGGCAAAAGGAATAGCCAAGCATCCTCAGAAAAATCAATCCCATATCAGCCCTAGACATAATCAACCACAAAGACAAACCAGTGTTCAACTTGGAAGACATACCACACATACCAGACACATGCCTTTACATTGAATCATCATCGAAATCTATAGCAATTCCAAACCCTGAAAATATATTCACTCTCCATGTATTAATGCAATTCATCGACCAGGACAACGACCTTGTGTTTACACAGTCTATCAGGATTTGCATCACAGATTCTATCCAACACGAAAAACATGATAAGCTATCCCAAACCACTCAACTGCAACTCGCTCAGATGCAATTAACTTTGCTCAATTACTGACACCTTGAATACAATGCAGATTGTGATCCATCAACTCGCAACCTTTCGACCAACCAGAAACTATAATTACAAAAATTGTTTGCTTATTACACATAATTTCACACAATTCACATTAATTAATTGATTAATTCCACATAATTCAATCCCATAATTTTGCTCAGAGAGCATTGGAAATAAATTCTTCTGACTTCCTGTGTTGAAAAATACATATGCACTAACAAAATGGGAATCCTCATTCAATTTGGTTACCTCAACTTTTGCTAACATCAAGGAAACGTTATATGCAGACAAAGTGCTCATCGTGATGATACCTTGAAGGTTGTTGTATTCCACTTGCTGGCTCATAGCTGATGTCTTTTCTATTATCTGCAGCAACATCACTATACTTTCAGCAGTTGATGCAGGTTTTATCTGAATTTTCACTTATCTATTGGATGTGTATAATTTCTAGTTTCGTTATACAGTGACTTTTAAACAAGGCCTAAGAGTTTCACAAGAATTATTCATATGCCCAGTTGTAAGACTATAAAAACAAAGTTTTGGTACCTAGATTTTAGCTTTCACAGGTTAAACAGTACTGAAAGTGGTGCACTGATCACGATAATTTTTATAGGTGCCTGATTACTGTTGGTGAGAAAACATTACACTAATACAATCCTGAGATAGAGGCTTAATCCATGCAATGCAGAAAAAGGATGAGGGCACACCAGCGAAGGAAAAAAACCATTTGTCAGCAGAATTCTGGGCAGTTGGTATATAAATGAAAAATAAAAACAAAGCAGAAAAGTCACAACTAAGAATTGAAAAGAGAACAACGTTTTTTAGCGCGGAGCGCCGGAAATTTTTGACGTTTTTTTCTCAAAATCAATTTCACGCCATGAACTTTGAGAAAATTCAAGGGCATTTCTCTTTTTTTCCAGAATTCAAGGACAATTCCAGGATTTCAAGGACGGCTTTCAAAAATAAGGACAATTCAAGGATTTCAAGGATTTCAAGGACGCGCATGAACCCTGATTATGATTGGCACTGGCTAGAGATATATTAGATCGAAAATGGTGGAAAAATGTTTGACCTCTTTCGTCAACTAAATGGTGAAAAGATAACGATCGACCATCGGCAAGAGGTTACTTTAGCCAGCTTTTGATTTTTCCGCAAAACTCAGGGAATTTAGTTTTAATAGTCATGAACTGACGCGAAGTGAATAAAATACAAGGGAAATTAAGTGAATTTAAGTGAATTTATACATTTCAACACCTTAAAATTTATCTGGAAAACCAAATTTTTTCTCCAGGTTACACGTTGCAACCTGGCTTGAGCAAAAAACCTGAATAATTGATTTGAATAACGACTGATGTAATAGGTGAGTCTTATTATTCTGTGTGTGATTGAGAATGTATTCAAAATGATTGATCTATTATGTGGGCTTCTGCTGTGATTTTGAAGAGTGTTTTTGAATAAGTTTGTTGAAAAAACATTGTTTTTTACTGGCATATTCATTTACAAACTTTTTTGTTTCAACTTGCTGAAATTTGGATTGGCCTATAAAATTTTGACCCTAGGAACCAATTGACCTGGAAAGCACGCACGTACCAGAGCTTCGAAGTCCGAGGAGTAAAGAGACTCTTATTAGCAAAAGGGTCTTCGGAGGAGGGAAATTCCGTTTTTTGGCGAAAAAGCCCAAAGAATGTTGAAGGACAGCAATTTTTATTCAATGAAAAATTGGCATTTTAACCGTCTTTCGATAAAAAATCTTAAATTTAAAAAATGGTATATTTCAGTTTTTTCCGACCAAAAAGATAGGACTCCTATGGCTATCATGTGGCAATTTATTTTGGCAGATGATTTATAGTGATTTTCTATGAAACTCCACCCAATCATATGTATGCTCAAAAAAAACGAAAAGGCATTTCAACATTTTGAACACCTACTTAAATATTTAAGGGCAACAAGTTCCTGTAGACAAAAAAATAATACGAGAAAAATGCAGAATGCATCGATTTGATACTGTAGCAAAAAAAGAGTCGAAACAAATTTTACCAAATTAGAATAGTATTGTCGATTATGATTTGCTTCCTGTTTCTTGTTCGAATTTTCGTCGACGTCGGCGTCAGTGATGCCTCGCGATTCCAATGTTTTTTTAAATCTCAACCTAAATGAAACACGGTATCCGGAAAAATTATACAATCTCATGTCATGAAACGAAATTTATGTACAATAAATAAAGTAAATTTTTTCAACCAAATTTATGAAAATTGGGAAGCAAAAACATGGGCGATAGGGCAATATTCATACATGCATTGTACGGACTTGGGACGAAGCAAAAGTAGGAGGTGGAAATTTTTCAACAAATGAGGATCAAAAATGTCATACTTTTCCGGCACTCAGTACTGGAGACACAATTTCCGGTTACAATCTTCTCGCCTTTTATTTAAAAATTGAGTTCCTCCTCCAATGAGCAGTCAAAGTAGCAGTGAAATAATATGTGTTATGTTGACGATTTCGATACAAATGGTAAAATTAAACAACAGCTCAGGTTCGTTCATTGGGTATATTGGAGCAGGACTTTTGACCGTTATACACCGGGTGGCCGACTATACCGGGTGATCGACTGTAGCACACGGCCGACTGTACCGCGTGGCCGAATTCAGTTCGAAATAGTTTATATGTATAAGTCGAACCTTATGTAAAATGTTTTGGCACGAAATCTGAATAAAATGTTGCTTCAATGTACAGGATATCATCGAGAAATGCAAGAGCAAAGCAAAAATATGCTAATTAAGTAAGAGCACACAAGGAATCAAAAGTTTTTCATTTTGTAAGAAATTTTTCGCCTCGTATTCGTTCACATTGTTGAGTATATTTGTTAAAAAATGAACGAAAATGATTTCGGGGCTGCAGAATATCTGTTGACAATTCATGGAAATTCGACGTTGCTCAAGTGCGAAAGTCGCACAAATCCCAATAAATTTTGGCTTTTAAAAAAGAATAAAACTAGACGAGGACTTGATGGTTTGCAAACCGTGTATTATGAATGCAACAATATGTGCTAAGCTAGGATTCCATTGTTGTTGTTCTATCATTCTTGAAAATTCCATTTTTTTGCCAAGTTCTAACATATTTTATTCATAGCTCTTTGCTACAAAAATATTAGAAAAAGTCAATAGAATCAATCAATCTAGGCTTTTATAATGAAATAATAAATTATGAAGGGCACAGTTCTGCACTTGATTAGCATATTTTTGCGTCGCTCTTGCAGTTTTTGATATCTTTTGCATTGAAACCTATACTTAGCAACATTTTATTCACATTTAGTGCGAAAACGTTTTACATAAGGTTCGACTTACATATAAACTATTTCAAATTGAATTCGGCCAACCAGTAGAGTCGGCTATATCCTAAAGTCGGCCACCCGGTATAGTCAGACGGCACGTCGGTCACCCGCCACACAATACTTTTGACAGCATAGGTTGTAGACCGGGTGATCGACTGTAACACATGGCCAACCGTACCGAGCGACCGACTGTACCAGAATTCAACTTGAAATAGTTTATAAGTCGAATCTTGTATAAAATGTTTTTGCACTGTGAATATAATTTTGCCAAACATAGGTTCCAATGCAAAAGATATCATCAAAAAATGTAAGAGAAACACAAAAATACGCTAATTAGGTAAAAGCACACGACGGTATTTCTGGATTTCTAAAAGTCTTTAACATTGTGAGAAAATTTTTGTTGAGTATATTTTTTACGAAAATTAATGAAAATGATTTTGGGACCGCAGAATATCCGTTGACAGTTCATGAAAATTCGACGTTGTTAAAGTGCGGAAGTCCCATAAAAACCAATCATTTTTGGCTTTCCAAGAGAATACAGTTGAACGTGGATTGGATGGTCCGTTGTTGCTCTACCTTTTTTGAAAATTCTGAAACAAATATTGCCAAGTCCTTACAGCTTTTTGATACGAAAATACTAGAAAAAGTCAATAGAATTAATCTAGGCTTTTATAATGAATTAATAAATTATGAAGGGAAAAATAATCGGATAATTACCCAGTACAGTCGGCCATCCGCTAAACAGTCGGCGCCTTAGGCAGCACATGTAACGGGGCCCTGAGGCCTGGGGGGGGGTCGGTTAATTTTTGGAAGCCGGGAGTCAATAATTGCCCAAAATTTTGAGGGAGGGGTCTCCAAAAAACAAAAAATTCGATTTTTTCATCAAAAACGTCCGAAAAACGGTTCAAAAAAAATTTTTATTTTAAAAAGGCATAAAAATGTATTCATGGTGCGAGGCGCCAAGAAAATTGACTTTTCGACCACTTTTAGTTCAAAAATTAATATTTTTCGACATACATGCACACAGTGTTTTTTTAATTGTGCAAAACTTTTTCCGCTGGTGCAAAACCTTTTTTCAGATTTTTTGCACCGTGCAAAAATATATATCAAGGCCGATTTCATCTTACAGCTTATTTAAAGTTACAGTACCCAGAAAAACTTAGGCTGCTTTACACGACTGTTGTATAAGCTACAATAAGATGTAGCACAGTCGATAAATATGATTCAGCTGCTTAACGACAAAACTGAATCTCTTCAATGAATGTAGTTGCTGAAATTGCTAGGGGGTCAGCATATTCCGAAATGCACATTTATTGAAGTAAAGAAATGGTTAACCCTCAAGCGTAAGTTTATTTGCTAATATTGATGCTTATTCCCTAAGGCACAACACTGTTATAGATAATTTTGCTCTGGACTAAAAATTTCCTTTTCGTATAACAGCTGTGCATGTATGTTTGTCTTTCCGACCAAGAGTATAGGGGTCCCTATGACTACTATATGAATAGCCATTGGATTGGAAAACCTGGGGGGCTCACCCAATGGCTGGTCATCAGGCCGACGGTTTCAGGGGGTCGAGGGATTCCTATAGCACTTACCCCCAATCACATGTATGCCTTAGACCATCATTTTTTCTGAACCGTTCGAATTCTCTCAAAAACAGCAGAAAAGCAAAATTCATGCATTGTATTTATTCATGTTTTATGCACGATTTGCCGACTACACATATAGCTATCGGTAATCAGGATATCCCTACAGTGAAACGTAACTCAGCAATGAGATATGGATTTTCCGGATAAAATCTGATCGATAACTAAATTAGGACAACCGTCCTTCCAAATATACACATTGGTGACCGTAAAAAGTTCGGCGTCCCGAACTCCCAACTTCGTTATACAGTTAATTTGAATTGACATTTTTCCCCCCGTAAACATGAATCATCATTTCTACGGGTTAACAAAAATCCTGGGCAATGAGACGTCGTAGACGCACAGGTCCCGATTGTGTGCGTTTACTCCAAACAAAGGCCATCTTCCCCGAACGTTCCTTTATCCTGAATAACGCATTAAATCCTTTTACCTCGAACACACTTAAAATAGAAGTGACGTCCCGTTACTCCGAAAACCGAACAAAATCCCTTTACTACGAATTAGTAATTGTGCCATTCTGCAAGGTGCGCGTCTAAAATTTTATTTTGAGCTAAATTTTCGTCAAAAACAAGGTATTAATGTATATAAACACTATTCTTTGCCAAATTTTGCATAAAATAGCTGTTTTTATGTTTTTTTTACCCTACCTGGTTAAGTCGGACAATAGGTTCAACTGGATGCAACTCAGTATCAGATGAGGCGACTTCGCTACCAGATGGCTTAATTCTCAGCACTAAATCATATCAGGCTTTATTCAGTCATTTTAGGGGCCTGCTGGGCACTGAAAGTTTGGAAATAGCTCCTAAAACTTTAGGTCTAGGAGCTATTTTGGCTCCTAAAATTATGACGTATTTATTTGTATTTTAGTGAATTAGAGTTGTTTTCATTCAATTTTAGATTTAAGTAAGTGTTTTACAGGTTCTAAAATCATAAAACACCGAAAATTTTCAGGCGCTTCGCGATCACATTCTATAATTTTTCGGATTGGTCTGTTCACTGTTTTACAACAGATCAGACTTTCTGGGGAAAAAGTTTTTGAAAAAGGGGAAAAATATGAGGTTTCGAAAAGGAAAAAATGAATTTTATTACAGTTAAGAAATCATAATCTCAATTTTTCGATTTTTTGTAACTATTATTTTAAATATAGAGTCGAGTTTGAATTCATAATTATAATGGAGGTGATTTTTATAAATATCAAACTTGATTTTAATTTCTTCAAACTCATGAAAATATGAACATATTGTTTTAATTTGTTAAACGGTATATACATCTTTTCGAGCCATATGTTTATTGAATAAGTTATCCTTGAATCGATTTTCCAACATTTCAGAATGTCACAATCTAAAAGAATTTTCGTTGCGTGGCACCGGAAAGATATGAGAAGCAACAGAACTATAAGAACAGAAGCTATATTTTTAAAACCCAATACTTTTGTGCCAGAAAGAAATGAACTCAAGCGCTATCTTGGAAGGTTTGTGTAAAAATAAACGAAATGTTTTTTTGTATTAAAAAAATTTCTCCACACAAAGATTTATCGGCTAATCTTTGTACACGTCGAAAGACGCCTGTAACCAGGGTTTTTTTTTGTACATGACCCATTTGTACATGTACAAACGGTAGCCGATGTTTGATTTGTACAATTTGTACATAGCAAAAATACGTAAAATAAGTAACCTGTGTTCCTCTATGTCATGGCCAAAGACTAATAACCAAATCAGTGTGATTTTCGAATTTTATTTATAACTCAAAAAATGCGGTTAATTCATTAAAATTTGAAAAAAATTGAAATTTTCGAGTTTCAATTCTAATTTACAAGCATAGTGGAACAAATTTAGTAGATAACTATCCAATAGCATAATGACTTTGCATTAGATGATAAATTGATGGTTAAGTCCTCTATGATGAGAAATGAAAGCTCAAAAAAGATGTCAATGTTTCGGGCGCGAAGCGCCGGAAAAATTTTTTGTGTATTAACATTCGGCGACGCTTGAAAATTAATTTTCCAAACATTCATTTCAAGAATTAGATCCGAATTTAGTGTTCAAAAGTCGTAAATTTTAGAATTTTATCATCTGAAAAAATTTGAAAACAGTAATTTATTCGTTAATTCTCATGACCTTGGCCGAAAAGATATGAGTGGAAGAGTAGAAATTTCCGAAGGCTACTTCCATGAAGCTTTCGAACTGATTTTATGTTAAGAAAGGAATAATCCCTTTGAAAATTTTACAGATTTGACGTATTGATCTTCCTCAAAAAATGTTTCAAGGAAAAACTACGAATTTTCATAAACTATCCAGATAAAATATTGAAGATTACCACTTTAAAAATGAGATAATACGTTTGAGATGATGAAAACTATTATACATCAAATGATAGGTGAAGGTAGACATTCTGAAAGTTGCGTCTGAGCTAGGTAATACATAATAATTAGGGTTGTCCCGGGGCAGACATTTTAGCCGGGACCGGGGCCGGGGCAGACATATAACATATTAACATATACGTCACTAGTGGTACCATACTTCATGTATCACATCGAAAAATTTTTAAGGTGATTCTCTTTCTTTTTACTTCATGCCAGTTATTATACTGCATTGGTTGATAGGTTAGATAGGGTCTGATGCAGACAAAAAAATTAAATTTTTAAGATAATTGTCATTACTAAAACATAGGAAACTCATTCTTTTCCCGAAGAAACTGCATTGCATACATGAACTTGTATCAATTCATCTGCAGGATTTTTTAGCATGGTGCTATCGATCGTAATCACTCTTTATTAGCATAGGTAATCATAATAATAAACAGTCTTTTCAGATCAATGAAACCACGAGAATTAAGGTTGCAAAAAATTCAGCAGCAACTTTCAATCTTCTAGTCGAAAATTTTTCAAATTTCAATGTTCTAGAATACAGGAAAATGTATCTTTCTCAACATCTTTAATACAAAAATTATGCACGCACCCGATAGTTTAGATTCCCCAAACAGATGAAATATCTGTCATTTTTCTGCTGTGATGATGTTTGAATCATATTTCAAATGGGAAGTTTATGTTCACAAAACAGTAAAATATTCAAACACTGCAAAAGAATCGAGAAAAATCTTGATTTTTTCAACTATGTCAAGAAACAATACAAGATTGAACATCATCCACTAGATAGGACGACATTTTTCAACCGTGAACCAGAACTAACATTCAAAATTATAAATCATTTGAATCTGGTGCAAAGCGCCAGAAAATTTTCAGCATTTTTTGTTTTAAAATGCATGAAATTGATTTTCCAGACAGGAAATCCTATAACGTAATCAAAAGAATCGTCAGGCTTTAGGCTGCACTGTGCATCAAAAAATCTGTACAGTACGGATCCGTACCAGCCCAAAAAACTCTGTCTGGTACGGAAAAAAATCCTGACTGGAAGAGAGAAACTTTTGAAAAATGCTCGAGAAGAAAGTTGGAGATATAACAAAATTGTGGTGAAAAATCAAAAATCACCATTTTCCCAAATAACATCTTTGTCAACATCCTCATTCTCTTTGTCACTTTTGCATAGTGAATGACTGTGGCTCAAATCTGAATTCCCTTCAGCTCTAACTTCTTGGACACTACATAGGTAATTTGAAAACATGTTTTGACATATATGCTGAAGTTTAGGCAAATCAGTAATAATGAATGGCTAATATAATCGTGCGTTTTCTGGAAAAATCAATTGAAGTTGAAGTGCAGTTTCGGATATAATGAAAACTTTACTTTTCACAGTCTAAACTTCAATTTTATTATGAATCGAGCTTGTTATACTATCAAAAATACTAATTTTTTGTAGTCTCGCCCCGAACCGGGGCCGGGGCCTGGGACAACCCTAATAATAATGATTATTAAAGTTATAATCGGCGGTAAGCGCCGGAAAATTTTGAGATTATGAACTTCTAAAATGCACCAAAATGAATATTTTCTGTACCTTATTCTAAAATTTTCTTCCCTAAACGGGAAAGAGCCGTTTGTACATGTACAAATGACTACTCCAATTTCGTTTGCCCCAAAAAATTTTCAATTGCCTCCAGAAAAAAACCCTGCCTGTAACCGAAAAACACTGGCTGGAAATAAAATTTTGAATAGTAATTTTTTTTAAAACACGTATAAACTAATTGAATTCTATATAATTTAATTATATACATTCCACAGTGTGTACAAGCCCATTTTTCGATATTCTTCAATTAAAAATTTTTGGCTCCTAAAAATTTAGGCCTGGAGCCATTTGGCTCCTTGTTTTCAAAGTAAAAAAAGCCTGGTTACCCCTTCAGAAAACACTTGTCTCTACGGCGGTCTTTGTCCCCGAAGATCTCTTCCCTCCGAATGTCCCTATTCTGTAAAAGGTGTCGATACATCGAATAATGGATAAAATTCCCGTTTAGCCCAACAATGCATTAGTTCTTATTTCCGAATACTGGCACTGAAACTACAGACACATATTTACATAATTTGTATAAAAAGCATAATTATGTTTTCCTACCAATACAAAGCTGATCGAACTGATATAAATGCTGGGATGGTCAGTTCTGCCGAGTTTGCAAACTCGGGTTTAAGACGTCTACATGGAATTTCGGCCAGCCGTTCTCTATAAGCTGGAATCCGTCTAATCCTATTTTCAGCCAATTTGATCATATTCCATACCAGAGTTAATATTTCTACGCTGACCACATCAATTGGGGTACAAAGCTCAATACGCCCAGCTTCAGGATTGTTGATAATA
Organism: Romanomermis culicivorax; assembly: GCA_963922205.1. Taxonomy (NCBI): domain Eukaryota; kingdom Metazoa; phylum Nematoda; class Enoplea; order Mermithida; family Mermithidae; genus Romanomermis; species Romanomermis culicivorax. The sequence goes on from CAWUHX010000052.1 coordinate 1,134,936, forward strand.
CAGTCATTTTTGACTATTGTCTTTCCATGTTCGCATCCTACTTTATCACAATTTCTATACTCATAATAATATGCAACTGTTCCATATGGTGAGCTAATGGATTTATTTTTCTGGAAAAAACAAAAACAAGTGGAATTCGCCACACGTTCACTTTTCATTAACTGCGATTTCCGATGCTTCGAGACAATGAATGTCGCTCGCCTGACCATAGTCTTCCGTCGAGTAACAATGTTAATTAAAAAATCTTAGAAATTAATTTTTTGGTAATAATCCAAACTTCAACGACATTTTATTACGGTGCGAAGTTTCGTGGGAAAATTTTTTTGAACCAGGGAAACCTACAATTTACAATGTTTCCACGAAAAAATTAGCAATTTACAAAATTCAATTTAAAAATAGCTTCTATTTTTGGGGGAAACGCGATTTGACAATTTCGTCGAACAGGGACTTTCAGGGGGAAAGGAAAAGTCAATGATTGATTTAAAGCATTCTTCGAGGAAACGGGACTCCCGGAGAAACTGGACTTCAGGAGAAACAGGACTCTTGGAGAATCGGCGCATTCAGGGCCGTTCTGAGGAGGCGAGCTGGGCGGCCGCCCAGGGCCGCTCAAAATTTAGGAACGGTAAAAATCTTTTAGTGTATGCTTGAAGAATGCCTTTTTTAGCGGTCCTCAATAAAACTTTCAATTTTTGTATGCAAACAGTACTCCACAAACATGACTTTGGTGCCAGTTTATTAAATTCTTTTGCGATTAGCAGGGTGTCCAGCAACCTAGAGAACCTGGAAAAGCCACGGTAAAACTTTGCTCCTGGAAAACCTGGAAAAGTCAGCTAATTTCGATTTAGATGTTATGATGTAGTTGTTTTTATTGCAAGATAAGTCCGAATTATTGCACGATAAGCCAATTTTTATTTTAAAGGTTGAAAACCTAAAAATTTCCTCTGCGCTTCGCACCGGTTTCTAGCATTAATATCATTATTTATCTAGTTTTAGCTAAAGTGCACATAGGAATCGTTACTCAATTAACATTTGTAATGCATCTGTAGATCTAGTTCGTCTCTTGCTAATATTTAACGCTTTTTGAGTAGTAATTTGCATTTCAACTTTTCGGCTAATGTTATTATGTTTTTCAACTCAATGATTGCTATAACGTTGAGAATTATATGGAATTTTCGGCGTGAAAATAAACGACTCCTGGCTACACCCTGCTATAACGTTATCATTAATGAATATTAAAAACATTGTGGAAGCTTACTTTTAGTTACAATGTCCAGATACTGAGAGCTAGAAAGGCAACGAGATTTGCTGTTCTGATCAAAGAACACTTATTTTGTGTGGCATTGATTATTTTATACACTATGAAATTGGAACGAATTTCAGGAAATTACATTTTCCCTAGTTTTGAAAATTTTTCATATTAAACTCCGTTCAGTTTGAAGTGATCGATGCAGCGTGGTCACAGCTAAACTTTTAATCAAAATTATGGAAGGCTCGTTTACTCTATTCAATAAATCTTTCCTTCATGATACAGATACTTTTTGACCATTCTTTTCATTTTTTCGGTACCACTTTTAGTTCAAGTTGTTTCCTGATCTGGTGGTCGACTACATGATAGCGCAGAAATCTTCCAACTTCAATTCAGCTTTTTAAAAAGATATTTTATGTAACATGGCATATGATTTAGAATGCTATTTTTTTCAAAGTTATCGAGTTTCAGAATAGCGATTCTCCCAGGATAACAATAATCCAGGAAGTTTATGATACACTTTGAGACAAATTTTTGTACTTTGTCAAGCGTTAGGTAATGACAGATTTAGTTGAAATTCTAATCACCATTTAGTCACTCGATTCAGATTAGATTATGCTTTTGATACATAAATTTTACGTGGAGAGGAATAAAACAGCTACTAAAACTCTCCTTCAGATGCATATAGTTAATTATTCTAACTTCTAAACAAACTTTAATCATTCTAACTTGTGCAAAAACTAGGGCTGTTTCGATCAGAGAATTTTAGTAATTTTGAGTTCGAGTTCGAGTTTGCTCCTTTTGTTTTTCCGAGTTCGAGTTTAAAAATTTTTCCGAGTCGAGTTCAAGTTCGAGTAATTCACTATTGTATATAAGCGTCCATTTTGTTACATAAATGCCGATCAATATAATAATGCACCTGGTCTGGTACAACTGAACTACATAGAACTGTTTAGCATATGTCATAGTTACTAGGTATAGAATTTTATGCAGTCACTATTTGTGTCATACTTCCAGGTTGAAGCAGATCCTATTTTTTAATCAAATGCATTATTTTGTATTACCACACCAATTATAGGTTTTATCTATTTGAGCAATATTTGACTTGATATCATTAATAAAATGCCTAGAAAAAGTATTATTTGGGATGGCTTTGAAGAAATTGTTTATCAGGCAATCAAGCAGAACGTCTATTGTTTTGCAAGTTGAATTTGATTGAAACAAAATTCAAGTATTGATTCATTGATAATGAAAAATGTGGTTTGTTAGATGAATAAAATGTTTGGGAAATTATGTTCCTTATGACATATCTTTATTTTAAACACTAAGCAGGATTTCTTAATTCCATTATATTTTAAAGTTTAAACTCGAAAAGAACTCGAAATAATGGTTGAAAAAAATTGAGTTCGAGTTTTAAATTTCGAAGTTTTCGAGTTCGAGTTGCCAAAATTGTCGAGTTTTAATCGAGTTCGAGTATGCGAAACAGCCCTAGCAAAAACAGCAGCTTATAAAAGCTTTTCCGAGTAGAAATATATTGAAAAAATCTTTCCTATTTGGAAAAAAATTTGAGAGCTTTACGGTTCACACAATGTGCATCGGAATGGAAAAATTCCACAATTGTGTGAAGCACCTGTTTTTTCCACTCTGCGCTTCTTTGTGCCGAGCGTGGGAAAAATAGCTACTCTCGTCACAAAGAAGCCATCAAACGGTTGAAAAACAGCTACTGAAACGAAAAAATGTGGAAACAAATATTAAACTGTGGAATACTGAAGAAAATTTATTTTCGGAAATTAACGTTGAGCTCCGCATTGTAAAATCCAAAAAATGTTGTTCAAATATTTTGAAATCAATTTCTTAGAATTTTTTATCATCATGTCTGCTTTATAATTTTATACATGTTTATAGTTTATAGTTAGTACTGGGAAATGAGGAAAGTTCTTGCTGGTCAAAGGATCTCTACTTTTTGGTGGTTGCCTGATTTTTGAATTTTACTTGAATTTTTCAGTCCAAAACTAATCGCTGTACATCCTGTGCTTGGCGTTTTATTACGGTGTGTGCAGATGTTGCTTTACATACAAGTTATATACTGTGTAATCTCATTTATGATGCATGAGCATAAACAGAGTTGGAAGACTGTAAATATTCAATCGGTTCATAAATGTGTTATTTTTACTAGATGAAATCTTGTAATAATGCAATTATGTGTCGTTTTTAAATATTCTAAAATATGTAAAGTAGTGAATTATCTACTACCTAAAGATGGCGCGGTGTATAATAATTATTGGAAAAAATGAGGGTCACTAAACCTGAGTTCGCCCAGGTGTTGGGCACCCTGTTGATGGCAATTCGCGTGGGGAAATCGACATGCAAATCGACAAAATGGACGACCAGCGGTGCAGACATTTGCATAGAAATGGAGCGCCAAAGAAAGACCAAAAAGATATAGTGAAATCATTCATTCACTATTATCGTCTTTTTATATTATTTTCATATAAACTGCTGGCGTCCATTAAAATATTTCCCAGCACATCGACTTTATTTGCATATTGTGAACTGTGGTGTAGCCACATTCTTTTTAGCATTTCGCCGGAATTATTGTTTAATACATTCGTTTTTTATTTAGATTATTCGTATCGCCGAAGGCGGAGGGCCAGAGGCCCAGGCGCCAGCTTGCACCAAGTAAGCTTTGGGAAACCCCTTCCGGGTTATACCCAAGTAAGTTTATCCCTGAGGGGATTCCTTGTCTCAGCTAGGAGACTGTGGAGCTCCTTGGTGAGGCCCCGCATTTGAGGTTAAAGTATCTTTGTTGTTGTAGGTCTTGGGAACCGGACTGTTGCACTATCACCGAGGCTTAGCCAAGGGATCAGTTCTAACAGGTCAGTTCAGACCAGAATCATATATCTTTTCTTACGCCTCTTAAGGAAAGACCTGCACAACACAGGGACGCTAAAACCCTAAGAACGACCCTGGGCGCATTCAGAGAAAAAGGAAATTCGAGGGAATGAGGATACACCTGAGCTGTTTGGCCACGTCTTACGAAATGTTTTCTAGTCATTTTCCCAATAATAAAAAAGCGCGAATCCGACTGGAAAATGAGGAGTTTTCGCCAATAATTTTGGTACTACAATTGAACAGAAAAATCGCGAAAAAAATTGATTTGCAAGAAACCCATTACACGGAAAAATTACTTCAAATGAACTACATTATATTTTTTTATCGTTTCATGGGCATTATAAATCTTATTTCCATTTCAATGCAACAAATTTTTGAAGAAACCTTTAGACTAAAGATGGGTCTAGCTGCAAATACGATTTGACAGTTTATACACTTGGTCCGCTTCTCTCATCAATATAAAAGCAATACTTGAAAATTTTCCCCTAAGTTTGACGAAATAGGATTTTCAGGTTCGTATGAAAATCAAATTTTTCAGGAAGGGTAGGTAACCAAACATCCACTTTAAAAAATCAGTACCCCCAAATGGTATTGAGTCCTGAGCCAGGGGTTATACACCATACATGCAACAGAGCTCCGAGGTCTGGGGGGTTGGAGCACTTTTTTCGGGTCGGGGGTCAGTGATTCCAAAAATTTTGGGGGGAGGGGTCCCTGAAGGAAAAAAAATTCCATTTTTTCATGAAAAATGTCCAAAAAACGGTTCAAAAAGTAGTAATTTATGTCCAAAAAATGACAAAATATGTGCTTATGTCGCGGAGCGCCGAGAAAATTGACGTTTTTAACCATTTTTTGTTCAAAAATTGACATTTTTTATGAAAAAAATCACATTTTTCAGTATTTTTCCGACTAAAACTATGGGGGTTCCTAGGGCTACCATATAGCTAGCCATAGGATTGGAAAATCCTGGGGTGGGGGTCGCCCAATGGCTAGCCCTATGGTCGATGATTCCTGGAGGGGGGGGGGTTCCCAGGGATACGGACAATTCGCCCCCAGCAATTCGTCCCCAGTAATTGGCCCCGAATTCACTGTTTTTTAATTCAAAAAATTCAGATTCAAAAATAATTCCACTAGGCTGTTAGTAATGTAATAGCATTTCTACACATCCATACACAATACCTAGAGATTTTTTCAATAGCATTTCCGCCCCCAATTACGGTATATGCTTACGCTTTTTGCTTCTCTAACATAGCCGTTCGCCGACTTTGTTGGCTATTTTTCACCCAACTGGTGCTCTTGTAGTCGGAAAAACGCGGGTGAGGCGCCGCGGCCGAAAAAACGCCCGGCTCTTCGACGGACAACGAACCGGCCATCGACTTGGCCAAATGATCGACGTCCATCGTCGAACGAGTGGGCGATTCTGCATCCATGACGAGGTCGGAAATCAAATTTAATTAATCGAATCTGGCGATCAAGTTAGAATGATGATTAGCGCAGCTGAAAAATCGAAGAATTCATATATACCTGTAATAGCAGAAATAGAATTGCTGTATGGCAGGGTCGAGAAAGTTTTGACCGTTATTTTGTTAAAAAATTAACTTGACAAAAAATTGAAAAACTTCTATACAGAAGTATGGGGCCCCTGCGGCAACTATATAGCGACGATCTCTGGGGTCTAAATCAAATGTATTTTTAGTTAGACCCGTACATGCACGTGGAGAGTTTGACCCCCAGCAGATTCTTGATGACCGCCGACAGATTTGACCCTCTAGCAATAATTGAGAAGATGACGAAGAAAAATGAGGAAAAGTCGTCATAAAATGGAAATCATGCAAGAACGAAAAAAAGTCTATTCCATCCCTACTTCTGGCTGACCCCTAGTAGACTTTACACGCTGTGCATGTATGGTCGAACCTGTTACACAAGAAAATTCGTTTCGAAAATCAATTTGAAAAATGCCCGTATCGACGTTCTCGCGACGAAAATTGAAAACTTCAATTGATGTTAAATTATACGCGATTCATAAACACTTGAAAAAATCATGCGCTGAGACAATCATCCTCTATTAATGATGAAGCAGCAAATCTTTCATTTGTTTCATTCATAAAACTTGAGCTTGCAGGTTTGAAAAAACTGATAATTTGCACAAAAATGATCGGTTTGCATCAAAAATGGACATTCTTCAAATTTTGGACGCGTCCAAGATGCTTCCTACCTAGGGCTTGGTTTTTTCTTTCCGGGTATATAGAATAATAAACCTGTAGTGGTCATCATGCTGAACCCCAATGACACAACCGCGAACAAAATCAATTACGAGTGCAAAAAATACGAATGCAAAAAACAGAAACTGCAGTCTCATGGTCAAAACTATGGCTGAAATCGTCTACGGGATGGGATCCACTACAGCTTGACGATAGAAAAAATGACAGAATAAACTCATCACCAAAAAAATCCCATTTTTCTGATGCTAAACGCCAAAAGTCTGAATTTTCATGTATTTCTCGGTCAAACAAAGCAATTTATTGATGCCATTTTTCAAGTTTTGCTTTCAAAAATTAATCTCAAAGCAATACGAAACATAAACCTTCTCAAATAAATTCGGTTGAGCCAAAATTACACGAATTTAGTTATGATTTAATCAAACTAACATTAAAAACTCGATCAGCTTGTTATTCATCCAGGAAACTACCTTAGAACACATAGCAGATTTGCATATAAAAAATGTTTCATAACATTTGCTGTCATATCCAGACAGATACTTATTTTCAAATGAAGAAATACTGTACACGTTCATCTTTTGTTTTTAATACAGTAAAACCGAAACCGAAATTTTGGCATTAGTAAAACCGAAACCGGGAAACCCACCATATCTAGCATTCGCGAGTTGGAAATAGTTATTTTTTATTACAGGTAGAATGGAAGCGCGGAAAAAAATGACAAAATTTAAACGACCGGTTCAAATTCTGCAGGGTTTTTAATTTATAAGTATTTTAATAATTTCGATTTCCATCGATTTCTGTGATTAGTGAGTAGACATTTGTTTTTCCTTCAAAAATTTCCTTAGGCTTAGGGTACAGCAGCTGCGCCCTCCTCCTACTGAAGTTGTTAGTCTAAATAGTATCAAGGGTCTTAAAGGAATATGGTGCTGATATTTTCTGGGGAAATTGTGTAGAGGTAAACGAGTCCTTAGGTTGGTGGACCAGGTTCGATTTTTGATGTAGGTAGGATTTTTCTGTAGGGACAATGAGTATGACATGTGTGGAGATTTTATGCAAATGAGTTCCTGGTTTTCGAACTGATGTGGTTAGCTGACATCTTGAGGAGTCCGAAAATGCCAGTTTGGACCATAATTGGGAAGGGAACCGACTTGTAATAATATTCCACTATTTTTGGAATACTTTTAAACAAATATGTAAATTTCTAGATTTTCCTAAATATGTGAATTTTTCGGCCTAAGCTGTCTTTCCATGCTTTGAAAACACGCCTATTCAATTCCCCGTGTTGCAAAGTGCTTAACAACCATTAATTTTTAATAATTGAAAAAATATGCAAATTTTTTACTTTGCCTAGAAATGCCAATTTTTTAACTCAAACTCTTTTGCGCGCTTTGAAAACGTGCTGGTTGGCTGTGTCAAACTACTTGAAAAAGCCCAATTTGAGAGTTTCAGCCAAAATATACTCGTTCCGTAAATCCAAACTTGTTCCATTTTCTCTCATCCACCAGAAAATTTCACGACAAAAGCCTCACGGGTGCAAAATTAATGTACATTATGCAAATGAAGCATAATCCAGCATCAGGAAAAACACTGTTCATCATGAGGAAATATTCATTCCTAAAGATTAAGCAAGACAAAATCGAAAGCGACTTTGTTCAGTGACTTAACGAAACGACGTATTATTAAAATCAATCTGAATAAATAAAAATTTATACACGTGTGAAAATCTGCAACGAGCGAAGATTCCTAGAACTAGGAATTCCTCGCGGACCAAAAAAGTACAAAAAATAGTAGATTTATCCATCTGGATTTTTCGCACTTCTTATCCATCAGTCACAGCCTAGATTTCACAGAAAGCATATTATTTTTGGCGCAACATAACAAAACGGCGGAGCAAATTAGATCCAAATATTCGTAAGGAACGTTTTTGTGCACTGGTAAGTAGACTAGATGCTTTAAACAACGAGCTTTTTCGACTAAAAGACCGGGAAAAATTCTGCACACATCGGCGTTCGGTTCGGCGACGCTTAAACGCGAAGCGTTCGTGTAAGCGTCTACTCCTTGAACTTCTAAATCACGTACGAACGTGGCAGGATCGCATTTCTACCAAATAAAGAAAGAAAATTGCGTGCAAAAACTGAAGTTTCGACGACTTTCTTCCACTTACGACAATAACCGGGTATAACCAATAATTGGAAAATTTACATAGATAACCGGGAACGATCAAATTGGAAGAAGAAAGTAAAATTTTAGTGACGTAATCGCCTTTATCTTTGGTCATTCTGAAAGTTTGCGGGTCGGCAATGGTTTCGAATCTGCGAATCATTAAATTCAACATGGCCGAACATGGTTGACGTCTTATCAAGCGAAACATATCGGTGGGAAAAGCTTGCAGCATACCTGAATGAAATAAGAAATAAGATCGCACGTGTTCTCCGGTAGGTTTGAGATAACCTGACCCCCGACAGAACCCTGGCTGACCTCGGGAAGAATTTTCATTTTTACGTGAAAATTTAAAAATTTCATGTTGAGAATCATCAGAAAAAGTTTATCTCTTCCCACTGGAACTGAAAGAGCACGCTGATAAACATCTAACAACGAGGTTTTCAAGCATTCTGATCAATTTTGACGAAGTTCTGAGCTTTCCCGAAAAGAATTGTGGCTAATACTCTCCACAACATTTTTATGCTGTACATATTCGAAGTCGCACAGAGAGTATTTCAGTTTGTCAATCTTTGTTAGTCCCATTTCTTCCATGCATTGACTTAACTGACACGAAGGAAGAGGTTCACTGGTATCAAATCTCATAATCAGTAGCAATTTTTTGAATTGTGCTACAGGGTTCTATACAGACTTGAGCAGCGTTTTTAATCAGCTAGACAGTGCCGTCAAAACTAGCAGAAAGTTAGCAAGAAATCAACCATATTTCTTAAATTGGGACAAAACTACAAAAATTACATCAACTTTGGACCAAACAAAGAAATCAAAGTTGAAAAATTTGGCAACCAACCAAAAATTTTACCCGAAAAAACTTCTGGGCAAATACGCGAAAGACCGAATTTACGCTGCAAAAATTCAGGTACAAAGAAACTAATTTTGTAGTAGTAAATAGTACCCTCGAAACACAGATGTTTTTAAACTGTTAGCAAAGTTGAGAAAAAATATTACTAACTAGGTGTTTTTCAGTCAATTTCTGCGGTCGAAAATTCATGAAAAACTTATCTGAAAAATTTACAGCCGACGACATGAGAGAACTTGATCTTCATCATTAGTATTAATTATCGTGAGATATACTTCCAGCAAAAAACCTTCCGATAAAGCAAATTACACTCTTTGGTTACCCCTTCCTAAAAAACAAATTACACGGTTCTCATTCTATAAACTCGTAAGATTTTCATAGTCGAAACTTGAAAAATTTGGCTGAAAATGTGAATGATTTTCATATAAGTGCTCCGATCTAAAATTAAAATTTAAAAGTCGGACGAAAATATTTAAATAAAAAGGAGAGCTGAAAAATGGAAACATCGAGAGAACAAAGTTTGAACGGATAATTTGTAATGGTCAGGATCCTGAGAAAACGGACCACTTGCACAAGTCACCATTCAGCAATAAAGGTCGTCGAAAAAGTAGAAATTTTTCCGATCATGACAATGAACTGTAAGCGTAAAACTCTCTGAAAGCTGTTTTCTTGCGTATCCAAAAATTAAAATTTCAGGCAACAAATTTGTGTGCAAAAATTTCTTACCAGAAGCTTTCGCCTTATAATCGATATTAAAGCGTTTGAGAACTTTGCTTCCGTAATACGTGACATTTGGATAATTAAGTGCGAAGGCCAACATTTGAAATTTGCATAATTTAGCTAAATATTCTGTCCTAGGCACAATCGGGTAATTATTATGTAATTGAGCTAATTTATCGTACAAAAATTGGCTTTTAACTTTTGCTACGGCGCCGCCGAAACACGATGCAAATTTGATGACTCCGAAACTAAACATGGCTAAATCGGAATCGGGATGACCTAAATAGTCGAAACCGTTGAAAATTTCGGCGCAATCTTCGATAAAGTCGATTTTCCGACGTGAATTTTGGCTTTGTAAGACTTTTAAATAGGGTTCTACGTCGCATCTAGAGAAAACTAACGTGTGCGCGAAATGTCAACTAACAAGCTTTGGGACAAAAAATTTTATGAGTTTTGCAGACATTCCTAATCGTAGGAAAATTTTTCAGACATTTAGCAGAAAATTTTGCAGACATTCCTAATCGTAGGAAAAATTATCGAATTTGATATACATTATGAAAATATATCCCTCGGAGGAAAAATATCGAGAATTCAGAATTACATAGAAAACCACGAAACGTACCTTTTCCCAAAAATATGCGCCAAAACAATAGCAACAATTTTATCGCTGCCCCGAAGTAAAATTCTCAATTGTTCCACGTCGGGTGCTAAAGTCAACGGATCGACGTCCCAAGGCACCGGTACGAGTCCATGCTTTTCGACAATTTCCGTCATAGCGGGAATATTTACAGCGGACAAGACGACCAAAGATCCGGATTCGAAATGCTTTACCCGGAAATATAAATCGAATATTGTTCGTACCGATAAACAAATTAAGGCTCTATTAGGGTTATAATTAGTGTAAAAAAATCGTTCAATCGTCTGGAAAAGCAATTTTCGTTGGTCGGAATCTTGCTCAGCCGTTGCGCAATGACGCATGGCGAATGCAAAATCTGACATGGATGCATCTTAAAAACAGGCAATATTTAATGACATAAAATTTTTGAAAAATTTAAATTAATATTTAAAATTTTGAAAATTTTAAATTAATATCTGAAATTTTGAAAATTTTAAATTAATATCTAAAATTTTGAAAATTTTAAAACCAATATCTGAAATTTTGAAAATTTTAAACTAATATCTAAAATTTTGAAAATTTTAAATTAATATCTAAAATTTTGAAAAGTTTAAATTAATATCTAAAATTCGAATCATACATGTAACGGAGCCCCGAGGTTTGGAGGGGGGAGGGGTGAGGCAACTTTTTCGGGGCTGGGGGTCAGTAATTCTCAAAATTTTGGGGGGAGGGGTCTCTCAAGGAAAAAAACTTCGATTTTTTCGGGAAAAAGATCCCAAAAATAGTTCAAAAAATTGTAATTTTTCCCTAAAATGACAGAAAAAATAAATCCGTGGTGCGAAGCGCCAAGAAAATTCACATTTTTTACCATTTTTCGTTCAAAAATTGACATTTTTAATCAAAAAATCGAAATTTTTCAGTATTTTTCCGACCAAAAGTATGGGGGTCCCAACGGCTACCAAATGGCTAGCCATTGGATTGGAAAATCCTAGGGGGCGGTCGCCCAATGGCTAGCCATATGGTCGCCGATTTCTGGCGGGGGGGTCCCACAGCATTCCCCCCAATTACATGTATGATTTAAATTAGTAATAAAATTTTTAAGAATTCGTGCAGAAAATGATTACCTATGAAAATACTCGAATAAGGCACGGTAAGACGGAGGGAATCATTGTTTGACATACCAAATCCGCCTTTCGTTCAATAAATGATAGGGTAAATAACCGCGAAAATCTTGAATATCATCGCAGAATCTGGGATTGTATAGTTTAAATAATGCTACAAAACTACTTCTCGCGCTTTCCGTCAGAAAATCGATCGTAACCACACTCTTTTCGGAATCCTATTAAACCAAAACAGAATTGAATCCTAAAAAAATCCAATGTTTCGAGTTCACCAACCACCAGATAACATCTTGGCGGAAACGAAAGAGATTAAAATTTTATGGCAAAAAACTGCTATTCTAAAACCTAGAAAAATTTATCTTTCGCGGCCCCCTATGGAGCGTTCAATATTATTTTTAGGTGTAGGAAATCATATCAATTTTCATTATTTATTGCCGACAGAAATCTCGAGGGGGGGCAAAGTATTGATCTTTTGTCTATTGATTTTTTGTTTTTTTAAAAACCAAAATGTTGATATTTTTATAAGCGCGTTAATCAAGACTTTCTGCACATACTACGCTGCTCGCCGCCTGTACAAATATTTTATTTTTCGGGTAAATTTGGGCTGTCTAAAATGTTGTTAATCGGTAACCTTTGATATTTTATTTGCGCCTTTGATGAATCTTCACTACGGTTTTCAATCTTATATGAAGCTTGTATCATACCTGTAAGATGTCCGACCAGTTGGAAGGAGGGTAAGTTGAAAATTTTGTGATGTGGTCCCAAAATTTCCAAAACTTGAGGGGATCGAAATAACGCCAAAAAAGTCGCAAAAATTTCGAAAATTTTCCTCAAAAAGGCAAAAAAAAGTCATTTTTTCTAATTTTTCCGAGTTTGGTGGGGGGAGTTGGGTAGAGAGTTGACCAAGTTGGGGGTGGGGGTTCTGACATTTGGGTATAGGGTTCAGCCAAGTTATGGGTGGAGGTTCACCCAATTTCCCCCCCAATTACAGGCATCACCTGTGTGACCTTGTGAACATAAAATTTTTACAATTGGAAAATGATGATCTCCAAAAAATCGTGCTATTTGGATAAAAAATTTTGACTGTTCCGCCATTCGGAATAGACAATTTTGTGAATTCGAAATGGGAAAGATGCATTTCAAGAGGTCCGAACGTCAAAATTAATTCTTCGTAAGGAGTAGCCTTTAGCGGATTCCTCTTTACTTATTAACTATGTAATCCTACAAATTTTGCGTCACCTGAAACCCGTTGTCTAATGTTTTAATTGCTAATCTTCAATGTTTTATTTTTATACATATCTGATATATTTTCCCCTTTAAGCTGAAAAAAGTTTTTCCGAGGATATTTCCTTTTTTTGACGTAAATTGAATTCGAAAACCTCGCAAGACTAATTTCGATCAATTTTTACTTTTCTTGACTAACAGCTTTTCAATCAGACTAATGAATTACAATTTCTGAAATTTTGAGAATGATGGGAGCAAAAAAATTCTAACCTCATTCCTAAGATAAATGTTCGAAACATTGACGATCCAGCGTTGCAGAATGTCAAAATCAAAAAAAATTTCCCAGATTAATCTGTACATTGAGCTGTCTACTCACAGAGACCTTAGCGGTCATACCTGTAAGACCTCCGACCAGTTGGGGGGGGGGGGTAGAAAAAGTCGAAATTTTTCCCAAAAAAGGCCAAAAAACATACACTTTTTGGCAAATTTTTTTAATTTTTTCCAAACTGGGGTGGGGTAAATGATTTTGGGTACAGGGTTGGCCAAGTTGGGGGGTCCCCCCCAAACCCCTCCCAAGTACAGGTATGTTAGCGGTCGATTATTGATATAATTCAACGCTATTATGCTCTTGGATCGTTTGTTTGAAAATTATTACACTATTCTTGACAAAAATGGACCTCAAATCTGACAATTTCAACTTTTTGCGTAATTCTGATTAATTAACGACTCCAAAGATGTCAGATTCTTCAGATAAGCTCAAAAACACTTATATAAATAAAACATCTAAGAGCATTTTTAAGCAAAAAACGATTTGGGGAAAAATGGAGAAAGAATTTTGGTTTACATATTTCCATATTTGGGGAAAAAGTCAGTGGGGAAGAAACAGTATTCGGCGGATAGCTTCTAAAAAATTCAATTCAAACCTCCAAAAGTATTGATAGCTCATTCTGCAAATATAATGTGATCGTCTCAATTTTTTCGGATGAGTGTTGTGTAATGAGGCTTTTTCAAACACAGAGCTTACTTTTTTGGCATTATTAACGGGAAAATTTACGGCTATTTTCCACGCAGTGCAAAACTAATGAAAATGCGCATTTTTGAGCGATTTTGAATATTCAAAATCTCAAATTTTTCAGCTCTTCTCGCTGGCTATTGCACAAACCTACAGTTTTCACCACAATACGCGGAAGAAAGGCCAAAGCGAGCTCTACTTTCATTCCTCAGTTATTTTTGATTGCTTCAATGAATGTGCTAATATCATTTCACATCAGAGTGAGAAAAACTGGACACGTTAAAAATATTATATAGTGAAAATTGGAATTTTCTGATTGCAATGATTTTTTTTATCGACTGATTTTGTTCTATTTTTCCACTCACTAATTAAAAACCGTAATTTTCCGACTAAAAATCCAAACGGAAGACTATACATTGGGAGTGTTCCGATTAACCGAAACCGCAAAAACAGTCATTTTTCCGTAACCGAAACAGTGAAACTACAAATTGAAACACCGAGGACGAAACCGGGATTTTGATTTTTTTGGGGGGAGGGTATTTTTCGGTTTTCACTTCTATTGTATGTAGTTTATATTGTTGAAAATATTCCAAAGACTACAATTTTCATTTGTCAAGTTGGAACAGCTTTTGAATTATCCAACATTTCCCGTTGAAAAGTCAACGGATATTTTCTGCATTAATAATCAGTTCCATAGCAACTCATAAATATTATTTTTCATGTGATCAAACAAATGTTTGTCCTTATAAGTCTTATTCAATACATCTGTACAAAAATTCAAGACAGAGCCAATTTAAACATCAGATTGTCAATAGTACCGCATATTTCTTTGTATAAAAATCTTTGGAATCTTAGTAATACAATGAAGCTCGAACAAAAAAAGACAGTGATACTGAACATAAACTTATAGCACAATGATTTGAGCAATATTTATTTTGTTGTCACAACAGTTTTAGTTAGACCAAAATTAAGAACTGCTTGTTGGCTCCGAAGACAAACAGAAACTCAAAGCAATACGAGAAGTAAACCTTTTCAAATAAATTTGGCTCAAGATTCAAATTCAATAGATTCAGATTCAAAAATTAAGTAAGATTTAAAACAAATTGCCAAAGTTCTACGAATTTAGTCCTCATTCAAGTGCATATTCTAACTTCATGTTTCTGGCGTCAAAAACTTGGTCTGTTAATGTTATTGTTGATGTTAACGATTGAAATTTATAAATTTTGAGATTTAATACCGGAATTGGCAGCAGCAATTATTTTTTTTTGCTCAATCATTCTGAAATAATGTTGTTGGACTAAAAAACAACAAATTTAAATATTTTCACAGTATCGCTCGTTTTGCGCATTTTTGAGATGATTTGAACTTGGAACGGTAAAAAATTCGGTACTTGAAATAAATTTGGGTTATTTCCGTACACTGCGGACGAAAGCGTGCGTGCAAATGAGCCTTTGCTCTGAAAAAACCGAATCCCTGAGAGCTCTACAACTGCTATGATTCACTCTAATGAATTTATGATTTATATTGACTTTTGCACTAGAAGAAAAAAGAAACTTTATGATTGTTTAACCTATGCTCCATAAAAGTAACATTTTTTTCTACAACGCGAAATTTTTCATCAATATCTTTGTTGAGCGAGAAAAAAAGTAATTTGAAATAGGAAATTAAATTTTAAAATATGCAAATGATGGAAAATTCATTACTTTGTTGACGTTTTAAAGCTACGAAGACATTATTCGAAGACGCTCCGGGAGTCCAGTAAGAAAAGTCAGTATTTTTTGTCGTGAAACACATTTCCCAACAGCAGGAAAGTCTTATCCGACAGAATTAATGCATTACTGCTAATGATCCGCTAGTTACGTGTTGGCGTCGCGTTGAGGTTGAAAGTGCGTCTTATTATTATGCAATTGTTAGAAGTGGGATGTGACTGGAAGGCTTTATAGGAATGTTGTTTCGCCTTTTCGTTTTATTAGAGCCGTATATAATATTTAAATGTTAGATGTCTGCTTCGCGAAATTGTCACATAAAAAGTTACAAGCGGTGACGCGTAATTTGGGCTACAGTAATCCCTGATCAACATTAAATTTATTTTATACAGTTATGGAAGTTTTTTTGGTTTTCAAATTCACATTGGACGAACACGCGTGGTTGGTTGAGGATCCCGGGATCGGATTAAAATGGATTTTATTCGTTTATTCAATCGCCCTCAATTCACGGAAAAGCACATATGCATGTGAATATATAGTTCATCAAGAGTTGTCTGAGTTCCTAGTAGCAGTAATGAATGTTGGATGGATAATAAATTTTGCCTTGATCATTCGAGCTTTTGACAATAGCAAGTCGCATCAAATTTTTACAGAGAAAATCTTTAAAATTGGATTTCACAAAAATAGTTTAAAACTACAACAAAAGTTTCATTGTTAGAAAATGCAGAGCAGTATTCTGCATATATGTGATTGATCCGAAAAGCAAGACTAGCCTTATCAGGCGCATAAAATTCAAAACGGTCAGA
Source organism: Romanomermis culicivorax (assembly GCA_963922205.1). Lineage (NCBI taxonomy): Eukaryota > Metazoa > Nematoda > Enoplea > Mermithida > Mermithidae > Romanomermis > Romanomermis culicivorax. The sequence continues at coordinate 1,151,511 of CAWUHX010000052.1, forward strand.
AAACACATTTTTCGGATCATTTTACTACACAAACATAGATTGCTATTGTCCCCTAATTTGAAGTTGTATTGTTAAACGGCAAGGTTATATAAATGCAAGACTCCCCCTCAGAATAAAAACTAGACTTAATATACTTGAGGGGCAGCGCAACTGATTTGTGGTTTATGATCATGATGATTCTAATGATTTTATCGGTACTTTTACTTCTAAGACGATGCCTCCAACTCTACAATTGTTGTCTCTACACAAAAGAAAGAGTAGTTTTCCAGCCCGTTCGAAGTCTTGATTAAGTGAGGAAACGCGGTTTGAGATCGAGATAGAATAAAAATAATACAAGATCAAACCTTTAAAATCTATGTAAACATATGTGGGCTTATACGGCATTTTTTAGACCGGACGAGAAAATCAGAAAGAGATTACAGTGTATGAGTTCGATTTCAATTTACTTTTCAGTATTGTGAAGATTCATTTTGCAGCGTTTTAGAATTAGAGACCCCAAAGTTTTCCGGCTCTGCGCACCGGGATAAGAAATGTATAAAATTCAATAGGAATCACAGAAATGTCAGTGGCAGCTGAATTCTCGAGAAATCAATCGCTATTATGTTTTCAACTGTTGTAAAACACCGATTGCGTCGTTTATCAGCACAGGGTGACTGTCCTAGCTATAAGTTTATCAGCACAGGGTGACTGCCCTAGCTATAAGTTTATTAGCACAGGGTGACTGCCCTAGCTATATCTTTTTGCCCTCATTTTGCAGGTTAATGAATCCTAAAAAATCAGAATGTTAACGTACGCTTCTAAAATGCATAACTAAAACACCCGTATGATTCTCATGTGGAAAATTTGGGCCCTTTCCCTGTTTAAGGAAAAAGGTTTGGGGAGTTGGATATAGAAAAGATGAATTTTAGTGCATTTTAGAGGGTCTGAATCTCAAAATTTTCCAGCGCTCGGCGCCGGCTATAACCATGATCTCCACGGAAATAGTTTACTGACAGCTTTCAGGCCAAATTTATTGAAATTTGGGAATGAATACAACCTGTTAGGTTTTTCAAATGAAAAATGTCTTGAACTTACGATTTTTGAACCGAAATTTCGAATCTATTCTTTTAAAATAAATGTTCGAAAAATTAATTTTTCAGCGTAGCAGAAAGCCAATACCTATAAAATTTATTTAGGCGTTCAGCACCAAAATGGTCAACATATTTTTCGGGTACCCATTTAAAAAAATATTTTATTTCATTAATTTCATCATAGAGGCGTTAAAAGCCCATTTTTCACGTAAATTCAAAGTGACAATATGCGTTTGGACAGTTCGCTTGAATTAGTTCCACGATGCTTGTAAATTAAACTTATAACTCGAAGATATAAATTGCTGTCTTCAATGTTAGTGGATTAACGGCTCTAAAAATGTCAGAACGTTTGAAAAGGCTCAAAGTTTAATAAAACGTCTAATGAGTACTTTTAAGCGAGAAAACGAGTTAGGAAAAATAGGGGATCGAAAGTTTGACACATCCCATTAGGGGAAAAAACAGCAGGAAAAAAGTAAGGGCGGAGGTATTATGACGGTAAATGTCATTACCTGTAAGAGGCCCAACCATTTGGGGGGAGGTAAACCTAAAATTTAGGGGTGGCAGTCCCCAAATCTGTAAAAATTTAGGGTGTCCTTTTCCCAAATTTTTTTGGGTTGGGGGTCCCGACATATGGGTAAGTAAAGGGTTTCACCCAGTTGGGCCCCCCAATCACTGTTTTTCCGCGGATCTTCCAAATCCTCTATGATGACAAGTGAGAGCCCAAAAAATTTTTTGGCCATTGACATTCTTGGCGTTAGTGCGCCTGGTGGCCACCCATCTTATAACGCGTGCAGTGCAAAATGTGCAGAGGATACTAAAGCAACTGATAATGAATGCTTTAAAAAGCTCAAAAACACTTAAATAAAGCGTTTATGAGCATTTTCAAGCGGAAAAACCAGGGTTTTAGGACGAAAAAAAAATTTCTCCACATGTGAAAAATAATATGACCCCTTTCCACATTTGTGGAAAAAATGGAAAAAAACAGTGTTCTGAATTGATCTTTAGGCTCAGGCTATCATTTAGTAAGCACGTTATACAGTTTATGCCTTCCCACACATTTTATCCTATCACTAGGTATCTTTTGCATTACACATGTTATAAGATGAGTGACCACCAGACGCACTAATACCAATAAACAGTGGGGCGCACCCAGCCTTTTTCGTGCCAATGCCAAAACAGGTTTTAGTGGTGCAAAACAATTTGCAATCGCGCAAAAAATTTTGGAAAAAATTTGGGTAACAAACACGATTTCGGGAAAACTCTAATTAATGCCAGCGTTAATTCTTCGTGCTAAAAACAGGGTTTTTCGCAGCGTTTTCTTGTGCACGGACATTTGTGCCAATTGGCACAAGAGGCCGAAAAAATTTGTGCCAATAGCACAAAAACATTTTTCCTACTAGAAACATAAATGAAAACTGCGGAAAAAAATTAGGCCAAAAGTTTGATAAAAAGTTAACGTTTAACGCATTAATTTTTTGTAAAAATCATGCCCAACTTTTTAGCTAACCATATGTCAGTGAGAAAAGAAAAAACTGTGCAACAAAATAGTTTACGAAATCCCTAAAAGAATGAATGAATGAATGAATGAAGAAGATTTATTACCTGTCAGGCGAAATATAACACAAGAAAAAAAAGGTTAAAACGCGAGAACAAACAATTAAAATGAAATAAGAAAATGAAGAAAAGTTTCGAAAACTCAATCCACGGCTACTTCAAAACGACAAATACAATATCGCAGCGAAAATATGTGCTACAGTAAACAAGTTAATGACGGTAATAGGAAGCGCAGGTTACATATTTGTAACAGGCTAACGCGCTCCCCCGAGATAATCAGAAAAATCAATCTCAGAGATTTTCGTTTTGAATGTGTGTAAATTGGAAGAACTAAGAACTTCAGCTGAAAGTTCATTCCAAATATTAATGTACCTGTTGGAAAAATCATATAATCTAATATTTGTTTTAGCTTTACCTGTTTTGAGTTTGTAGTCATTTTTACGACGGGTGGACTCGAAATTACTGCTAATAAAGAAGTCCGATTTTTGCAGACAGGATTGGCCTTTAATAATTTGAAACATCATGCATAAGGCGGCACGTAGTCGGCGTATTTCTAAGCTATCAAGGCATAGCTTAGTTAAACGCTCATCATATGAAAGGATAGACCCAAAACCACATATTCTTTTTGTGAATCTTCTCTGAACTTTTTCAATGAGATTTATGTCAGAGGCATAGTAAGGGTTCAAACAGTTGAACAATATTCTAGCAGGGGTCTAACATAAACAGTAAACGCGCGTACAAGGTTAGAAGTATCATGGGAAATAAAGGTTCTAATTATCAAAGAACTTAAGCTAAAGGCTTTCTTGGTAATTGATGCTATGTGATCTCTAAAACTCAAGTTTTGGGATATAAGTACGCCCAAGTCTCTGACATATGGGTTTTCACCTGGAATTTCAGACAATCCTAAATTGTAGGGGACCTTTGGATTTGCATGGCCCATATAGAGAATAGAACTTTTTTCAGCCGAAATTTCGAGTTGCCATGTTTTAGACCAATTGAAAATCTGATCAAGATCATCTTGAAGAGTTTTACATTGTGTGGAGGTGTTAAAAATTTTCACATCATCTGCGAAAAGATAGACATGGGATTTTAAAGTATCAGGGAGGTCGTTTATAAACAAGAGGAAAAGAGTTGGACCAAGAACACTACCCTGGGGGACACCACTGCTTACGTCTGATGTTAGGGAAAATTTGTTGTTAATGCAGACTTTTTGAGTGCGATTTGAAAGGAAGGCGATGATCCAATTCGCAAGAAAACCACAGATGCCATAGTTTTTCAACTTTAGAGCAAGCTTACTATGGGAGACAGAGTCAAAAGCTTTCTTAAAATCAATGTAAATCAAATCAATGGAAGATCCTGAATCAATAAGTTTCGTCCATGAATTTTTGCATTTGAGCAACTGTGTTTCACATGACTTTTTTGGCAAAAACCCAAACTGAAAGGGAGATAATAGAGAGCTTCTCTTAAGGTAATCTAAAATAGAAGAGTTAATAATGCTTTCCATGACTTTACAAGCAATACAACAAAGAGAAATTGGTCGGTAATTGGAAATCAATGAGGAATCACCTTTTTTGTATACTGGGATTACATTTGCAGTTTTCCATATAGATGGTAATGCGCCAGATCTAAAAGAAACCTCAAAGATATGAGAAAGTGGGTCCGCCAAACAATTGGATAGTTTTTTCATAAAATAGGCACATAACCCATCAGGACCCAAGGCAAGAGACGGATTCAGTTTACGAAGAGCAGCACGAACTAGCTCAACAGAAAATGATGAATTGGAGATTTCAGACATAGTTCTTTTGGGGAAAAGAGGCACAGAACCATTATCATTGGTAAAGACTGATGTGAAATAATTATTGAAAAGTTCGGCCTTTAGATCTTCATCAGAAATAATTTCATTACCTATACAAATTGGGGGAATAGCTCTATTTGATTTGATTTTGGAATTTACAAAATTATAGAAACTTCTGAGATCAGATTTGTCAATAAGTTTCTTTTCAATGTCGATTTGATGGATTTTGATGGAAATGGAATGCTGAGAAAATTTAAATAAGTCTAGAATTGTTCAGGAAGTTCACATTGATTCAATTTTCGACTACGAATATCTATGTTATGTACATACCTGTAAGACCTCCGACCAGTTGGGGAGGGGGGGTAAATTCGAAATTTTGGGAGGGGGGTAGAAAAAAGTCGAAATTTTTCCCAAAAAAGGCCAAAAAACATACACTTTTTTGCATATTTTTTAATTTTTTCCAAGCTGGGGGCATACCTGTACTTGAGGTGGGTTGGGGGGGGACCCCCCCCCCAACTTGGCCAACCCTGTACCCAAAATCATTTCCCCCCAACCTCCCCCCCCCCCAGTTTGGAAGAAATTAAAAAATTTTTCAAAAAGTGTATGTTTTTTGGCCTTTTTTGGGAAAAATTTCGACTTTTTCCTACCCCCCCCCCCAAAATTTCGGATTTACCCCCCCCCCCCCCAACTGGTCGGAGGCAGGGTTGGCAAAAACCAAACTTTTGAAATTTCGACTTTTTGGTTTTTTGGTTTTTTAGTGGTTTTTTATGGTTTTTTAATGGTTTTTTTGGTTTTTCTATGGTTTTTTAGTGGTTTTTTTCTGGTTTAATTCTTTAGAATGTTAGATACATCAAAATAACTATGAAAAAAACTGCTGGAAGCTCCCTGTATCATCTAAGACTAGTTAGGGAGCCTTAAAATGGCAGCTAGAAGTATTAATCTTATCGGAAGTGTCATTATTTTATGCTATAGGAAATCCCTATTATAGCAATAGAAATACAGTAATAGTGGGCACACAAGAGAGGAACCATGAATGAAGAACATAAGAAAAATAAAAATGGAACAGAGCATGCGATATGTAAGGGGTAAATTCAAGAAAAAAAAGAAAAATTACAAGTAAAGAGAAATATACAATACACAATGTTACGTAATCAAAACTCAAAAGAAATCAACTACAGAATTGTATCAATGCATATGCATCACATATGCACAGAAAAGTTGAAATGACACAATTTTTAAGTATATACCGTTTTCGATAAGATGGTTTTGAATTGATAGATTATTACATATGTTATTAATATTACAAACTGCAGTTGAAGGTCACACATAGACATTTCAGATGTTTCCAAATTTTTGCTTTTCAAACCTGTCTGCGAGCTATAACTACGGCAAATGGGTCTTATTATTATTCTCGTTTGCATGATAGATACATATTTTTGTAAGACTTTTTCTACTTAGCAGCAACATCAAGTCACATAAAAATGAGCCACTCAGAAGCTCTTCTCTTTGTCAACCTACAGTATGCTTAACTGATCTGTATAAAATTTTATTATTATTGTCTCATTTATATTTTGAAATTTCGAGCTAAGAAAATTAAAAAGGTTACTGTAACAATAGATTCAGGATATTAAACTCAATCAAATTCTATAACATTTTGATGATGATATGGATCAATGGATGTCACCCCGTATGGTCGAAGTACACTCCACAAAAGATTTAGCATCTACTTTTTTGTGAGCAAATTATAGCAAAATTGACTCATGTACTAAATGTGTGCTTGCAAGATAGATGCAAAGGATATCGATTAATTTATATTACATCTTTTGAGTACAAAATGTAGCATAAAAATACAACTTTTTTCTACTTTATAGTGAAGTCAATTCAACTAGATTAATTGTTTTGTTGATTTAGATAGACACCAAAACATGCCTAGAAGATCGACTAATGTGAAAAAACAGTTTCCCAATGATTTTGGAAAAAAACCAAAAAAAACCAAAAAACCAGAGATTTTCCAATTTTTTGGTTTTTTTAAAAAACCAAAAAACCAAAAACCAAAAAACCAAAGCCTTGCCAACCCTGGTCGGAGGTCTTACAGGTATGGGCTTAGGCTTAGGCTTAGGGTTAGGCATAGGCTTAGTCAAAAACTTGATATATTTTGGTAGAAAGGTATGATTACTGTAATTTCCATGAAAAATTTTCAAATTTTTTTTTAAGTTTTTTTTGGAAATGACTGTTTTCCACCCTTTTTTTCCAAAATTTTTAAAGTTTTTGATTTGAAACATTGAAAAATGGGGGTTTTTGGTAAAAAGTCGAACTTACCGTATTGTAAATTCCTGCCCAGTCTGATTTTAATTTATTTCCCAACGTTATGAAGGTTCATTTTCCAGCGTTTTAGGAAGTGAAAATCAAAAAAAATTTTCTGGCGCTCCGCGCCGGACCGAGAACTAAATAAAATTAGATGATTCTAATCGGAATAACAGAAATGTTGATAGCAGATAAATTCATGAGAACTCTATCGTTAACTTTCTTCATCCGCTCCAATAGAACACCAATATATTCTTCATGAGCTCATTTTGACTAACATAACCAGAATTTTCTCAATTTTTTTCCTCATTTTTGCATGTTTCTGATCTGACTACAACATACCTGTACTTGGGGGGGACCCCCCCCAACTCGGCCAACCCTGTACCCAAAATCATTCCCCCCCCCAACCCTCCCAGCCCCCAATGTTTTTTGGCCTTTTTTGGGAAAAATTTCGACTTTTTCCTACCCACCCCCCCCCCCCAAAATTTCGGATTTACCCCCCCCCCCCCAACTGGTTGGAGGTCTTACAGGTATGGACTACAAATACAACAAAATGCTAGGGTATGCTCCAAAAATGCATAAAAAAGCATCCGTAGCCACATTATAAGCGTTTTTAAAAATGAGGAAAATTTTTGGAAAATGAGGAAAAAAATTTTCGGTACGGTTCTCATGTGGAAAAAATCTCCGAGGAAAAAAAACGGTGGGTCATAGTCAAGGAAATTTAATGTTTGACCAGCCAAAAATTTTGAGCCAATGGACACAAACGCTCAAATTTTTTGTAATATTCCAAATTTTTTTGGACCAAAAACCATGTTTTGGCACAAAAATAACACTGTTTTTTTTGGCAGAAAAAATTTTGAATCGCCCAAAACCTTTTGAGCGTTCTGTTATGCAGTAGCAATAGTTCGAAGTATGCTCAATGAGCAAATAAACAAACTTGTGCGTCGATTCTGCAGAATGTACAAAAGTCGTTTCCTCTCTGCTTTTACTATAGTATATTTTTTTGTATGGCAGATGTAGCTAACCGATAAAGGCAAATTCAGTTGACCCTGAATTTTTATCAAACAGCTGGTCAAATATGTACTTCCACGTCGATGCAGTTTTTCCAAATCAAATATCAAATATGTTATCGTTTCTTAGATTTTAACTGCAGCTTTGCCATGATGAAATTCATAATCTTTCTACTGCACACGGCTTTTCTTTGCATGAAACCATACATGTAATTTTGGGGGGGAGTGTTATGAGAACCCCCCACCCGGAAATCGTCGACCATATGGTTAGCCATTGGGCGACCGCCCTCCCCCCCAGGATTTTCCAATCCAATGGCTAGCGATATGGTAGCCGTTGGGACCCCCATACTTTTGGTCGGAAAAATACTGGAAAATGTTAATTTTTTGATGAAAAATGTCAGTTTTTGAACAAAAAATGTTCAAAAACATCAATTTTCTCGGCGCTTCGCGCCATAAATACATTTTTTCATCATTTTGAAGACAAAAATTACTGTTTTTTGAACCATTTTCCGGACCTTTATCGTCAAAAAATCAAATTTTTTTCCTTCAGAGACCCCTTCCGCCAAAATTTTGGGGATTACTGACCCCCGGCTCCAAAAAAGTGGCCCAACCCCCCCCCCCCCGGACTTCAGGGCTGCGTTACTTGTATGCATGAAACTGAACCTCGTTTTTTGTAGTGGCTGGATCAGCCCCTTTAAAGTAGATCGACTGTCGAGCAAAAAAGCTGCCTTTGACTCTGAATATTGAATAGCCGCAACTATTGACTGTCTTCATCAAAATGATTTTATTTCGAAAAAAATCTCATATGACTTCATAGCTCTGTACTATAATTTCAGTAGGCTCACAAAGTTCCTTTTCTTGATGATATATTGTTTATCAGAAAATTGTGAAAATACCACTTGCTTTCCACTTTCATCGTTTAGATGTCTTTAGGAAAATAATTGACTACTAGCTATGAGACAGCTAAGTGTAGGATATAACTGGGAACTGTATCAGTACTTTGAATCGGACTATCTAGGGGCAAGGTGATGACCTCATACAGTGATGTGAAATAATTAGTTGGAGCTGACGACATACCTTTACTGGGTGATAACTTGACACCAACCGCCTATAGATGATTTAGGAGACAATGGCAAATGAGTTCAACAAATAGGATAGACGAGAACAAGTGATGAATAAAAAATGGATGGAAAAAAAAGCTACTAGCTGAGGACTGGCAAACAGTAACCAATAATTAATGACAACTACAAGAACTACAACGACTCCAACAACTGAAAATAGTGCCTCCTCACTGTTTCCCCAGAGGTATACTACTCTTTACAGTAGGATACAGTAGGCTACAGTAGGTTACAGTAGCCTGTAAAACGTGCCATTGAAGCACTGGGGTTATTTTTGTGCATTTTGAATTTCATGCATTCCATGGTGACACACCTGTGCATCACGCCCTCATGCTTTTCCAAGGATAGCTTAACATAAAAATTGTCAAGCAAAAGCACAGCTGACTTTTTTTTTGAGGCGAAAATATAATAAAACAAAAGGGCACTGTAAATAGCTAGTGCTGCACCAGCCAAACTAGATTCTAGGAATGGTAATTCATATTCTTCTTCAGCTTCTGTGAGGCCCTAAAGAGTCAAGAATCGGTTTAATTTCTCAAGAAAATCTGAAATAGATTCATCAAACTGACCAGAGAATGTTGGTAATGGTTGAAAATTAAAGAATGCATTAATTCTGAGATTGTTTCTCCTTAACTGATCATTCACATGGGTAAAATGATAAACATCAGGAAGATTTGGGTCCTGTTGAACCCTTAGTTCCTCGACTTGCTGAGCAAGAGGATTGATAACTTCCTATGTTATGTTCAGTATTATCTGCCCTAATTGGGCTTGATCTACATTAGGGGATACAGGCATGTTGTCATTATTTCTTTTAAGGTTACTCACAATAATATGGGATTGATGGATTTTACCAGAGAGAGGTAAGCTACTCTGTGATGTAGAATATGAACTTCTTGCTTTGAAGTATGTGTGCACCACTTTTCCAGAGGGCAGAATATTGATACAACTCAAATGATTCATAGGCAAGAGTGTGATCAGTTGAATTTCTCTTGTTGACTAGTCAACAAAAGTATAAAACTAGAAGGCTAGGACGAGCTCTTAGGAATGCTGTCAGTCGAGACAGATCAAGGGAATATAAACTTAGATAATAAAAATAAAAACATTGTAGTCTTTGATGACTCTTAATACTATGACTAGCTTATAGTACTTGCTTCTGTTGGATAAACATCAACAGGAATGAAATGGACATCTTTGGCAGTGAGATGAGTGTTCACTACCAGCTTCTGTCAAATGTTGAAGAAAAAATGACAGGATCTAGTAAATAATAGGCCCTAAACTTCTGTGGTAGGTAAGCTTTACCATGAGCTTCGTGTAAAGCAAATAGATAAGATTATGTGATCCAAAACATAGGCTGATTCAGTGTCAGCTTTCACTGAGTTACAAAAAAAAATAATCAGACAAAACACACTAGTGAAATTGATCTGCTTTAGTAAAGTTCCTTTGTTAGCCTCAGCTAAATATTTGATGCAGTCAAATACCTAACCTACTGGTCTACAAGGTAGGAAACACAGGTGGAACTGACAAGAAATCTATGCCAGCCTTGCCACTTTTGTTACACCCTGACTAGCTATGAGACGGCTAAGTGTAGGATATAACTGGGAACTGTATCAATATTTTGAATCAGAATATCTGGAGGCACAGTGATGACCTCAGATGGTGATGAGAAACTATCAGTTGGAGCTTACCAAATACCTTTACTGGTTTATGAGTGATAACTTGACACCAAATGCTCATAGACGATTTGAGAGACAATGGCAAATGAGTACAATAAATAGGATGAGATGAGAATACGTGATGAAAGAAATATGGATGGAAAAAGAAGCTACTTGAACTGGCAAACAATTACCAACAATTGATGACAACTTAAGCTAATGATTGGAAAACAATAACCAACGATTGATGACAACTCCAAGAACTAAAATGACTCCAACAACTGAAAAAAGTGCATCCTCACTGTTCCCTGGAGGATATATACTACTCTTTACAGTATGATACAGTAGGCTACAGTAGGTTACAGTAGCTGGTAAAATGTGCCGTTTAGGCACTGGGGTTATTTTTATGCATCTTGAATTTCATGTATTCCATAGTGCCACATCTGTGCTTTTCCAAGAATAGCATGAGATAAAATTTGTCAGGCAAATACGCAGCTGACTTTTGTTAAGTCAATAATATAATAAAACAAAAAGGCACTGTAGCAACTGAAATCATCATTTCATAGTTGTTCCTCAACTCCAATGCAGAACTCTTTGACGATTGACATCCATAACAAAAATTCCTATTGGGAAGCCTTGTACACAAAAACCAAAAAAGTGTCTGTAATGCACAGAATTTACCAATGCCTTATTTTTTCCTAGAAAGTTTTTGAATCATGAAGCTACCTTTCATTTAACATCCTTTTCATAGAGCTCAAAGGAGGACATACTACTAGCTACTGACCCTTCTGTCTTGGGACACTAGAATGAAACATAGCTCAGTGAGCATAGTACTGTCTGTATGTTGATCAGTCAAACCTGAGACAAAAGGGTAACTTTTCTATACATCAACTGATGCTTTTCTATCAGCTAATTTAAGAAGGATTCTCTGTTTCAAGAGTTCTATAGTATTGGACCTATAATTGCTGGAAGAAAACATCAAGCCAATAGAGAAGGTATCAATGCAAACAATTTGAAAGGTCACTTATTACAAGCTAAGTATGTCACACACAGTATGTGAGAATTTTCGGTCCACAAGATAACCATTATGTGACATTAGGCGACTTGTGTAAAGGATGAGCTAGGAGTAGTGGCTTTACATCAGGAAAAAGGGCCAAAAAGTGCTACAGGGATCGGAGCTACAGAGGTACTGTAGGAGAAGAGACACCTTGAATGTCACAGTGCTTATCACATAGAGTGATTGCTGGTGAATGATGAGAGAGAGTATGAAAGAGATGTCAGCAATCCTAGTCCTGGAATGGGACTTGGAGAGAGCTGGAACCTTGGTCCTATAGGGGACTTCCCCTAGGTAGAATTTTGATGGAGAACTGATGGGGTAAATTGACATTTGAGTAAGGAGAGAGAGAGAGAGAGAGAAAGGAAGAGAGAGAGAGTGTTGGAGCTTGATCCCACTTGCTACTAGTTCATGATGAAGACTTACCAAATGAATGTGCAAATTGATTTTTATTTTATAATAAATGATGGTAATGTAACAGGTCATGAGGCATGCTTGCGCCTAAAACTTCGGAGTATCAAAAAACAAGTGTGCCACTCTGGGGTATGGTAGGAGGAGGTGGCTACTGTAATCATCGATGGTTCTTGCACAAGAAGAAGTGGTCGAGTTGAAGGACAAAAATAGTTCACACTGATTTTTCTAGTAGAGAAGAGGCCAGTGAGTGTGCATTCCTATGAAGATGCAGAAAGAAGCCTCAGGAGGAATGCTTACTCTGTTTGATAGAGTCGCTTATCAAGTGCAGAAATAGCTACAAAAAGATGTGAACATTAATGTAGGCACATACAATAAGCAGCAGCAAGTGGCAATAAAGATTCCACTAGTATGATAAAAATATGTTTACCAGTAACAATCTAACAACAAAAACATTACACACAAAGTCATGTTTCACAGTTGATTGCGCATAACAACCTGAGCAAGGTTACATCCTGGCAAATAGGCTATCTTATTTGGGTAAATATGTTAAAATCAAAAGTTGATGTAAACCTGACCCAGAGAATGAGGAGAGATTGCAAGATGCTGAGAAAAGTTAGGATTTCTAGTTGGTTTTAGTGAAAAAAGGCAAAATGTCTCCTAAAAAACTGCCCAAAAAGCCACCCTACAAAAATGATATGTCTTCGCCAAATAAGCCATTGTTCCCTGAAAAAAGCATAGCAGTTCTTTCCAACTTACCATTATTTATGTTCGAGTATTGAATCGTAAATAAAAATGTATCTACATGCACATTAGCTTGGCAATAAAATCAGTAGTTATACCAGACCTTTCAGGGGTTACACCAAACATAGACAAGTTATAAATATAGGCATGAAGGATTGTATGCTTATAAAGTGTGGGGTGATACAGGGGGTGTAGAGAGTATGGTCGAGTGTGAAATACGATCCGAATTCATATAATGTGCAGGGGCAATACTGGGGGTGGTGAAAGTGCAGTCGATGCTTCAATGTGCCAAATTCCAAACTGATGTAGGAAGTGCGCCTGGAGCTTTAATGTATCCAGTGCTAGTCAGCTAACGGAAGTAGAGAAAGTCAATCCTACCTGGTTGGGATGCTAAAAACGTGATGAGGTCGGCAGTCAGTATTGCCAGGTTAGCTCAAAGATCTATATGTGGATGAAAATTCACACTCCATGTTGAAAAATTTCTGAAAACTTAAATTTTAGTGTGCAAATACATAAATTTTGCATACCCTTGTGTTCTTTGCTTTGCAGGCTTACTCATTATTTTTAAATTTTGAAAAAAATCTTACAAATTTTTGTTCATAAAACCATAAAACCCTGATACACACAGCAGAAAAGCTTGGTGGTGTCACATGTAATGGACCATAGCCCCCATGTCCCTGTAAGAGCAATAGGTCACCAGAATAGGTTTCTGGGCCCAGTACTAAGGTGGTAGCTTTTCGCAATTGGACCTAACTCAGCTAGCACTAACTATATAAGGAACTACAGGTACTGTGGTGCTGCTTTGGGGTTACTACTGTAGAATAAGGACAATGCAGCCAGGTTAGGGGTGACCACAATTGGTCCTGTTCAGTATAAATGAGGGACGGGGTCATCTGTGAGATGATCTAGAAGCTGGGATCTTGATCTAATCAAAGATGAGGTCTGAGGAATGACTTTATTTGTAACGATGAAGGATGGAAAGGGTCTGGTACAGTGAGATGATGGGGAAGAATCATGCGAATTAGGCAGGGACAGCCAATACATAATGAACAATAGGCAAAAAAATTGGAGATGACATGGACAGAGAGGCCAAAAACAAAGGAGAGCTGGTGAACCCAGAAATGAGCAAAGATGCATAACAACAGGCAACTTCAAGCAACCAGTTGGCAACAGTAAAACTTTTTTGCGAAGTTAATGACGTCCAGGCCAAATTCTGCAGAGATGAAGCTGCTGCAAGGGCCTGTGTGCACATAGGCATATGCCCAGTTCGAATATGTTTAGCATTGAGGCCGACTTAGTGCCTATGCTAAACATGTGAACATCTTTAGCTCAAGTTTCCAAAGCCTTTTTGTGTCAGCAGGAGTGAAGCTCACTTTATTGAAACAAGGGGCATGTAACATGACCCAAATAGCTGTGTGCTGGTAGTGCTTTTTGAAGGAAACTTTAAGGCTAAAGGGGCATACTCTAGCAGGCACAGCATGAAACAAAATACAATAGAATGAATGATGGCAATTAAACAAAACAGGAATGCGTAAAAATGACAAATGATTCAAAATAATAGTAAAATGACAAATGATCAGAAATAATGATAAAAATGACAAATGATCAAAAATAATGATAAAAATGACAAATAATCAAAGTAACAAAATATCAGTGTGGGAAATCAGGTGAGGTTGATACTTTTGATCAGCAGGTGACAACCCTTAAACTTTATGTACCAGAAACCATATGGTTTCACAGGCTTACTCATTTTTTCAAAAGTATTTGCAATAATTTTGTGCCTAAAGTACTTCTGATTGGCATGTGACATGGTGGTCCTTCGAGAAAGGGCATCCTCATCCTGGTGAGTAGTCATCAGGGTGTTACGCGGCATGTCTGTGGTAGTCAATCACCCAGGGTGGGCTGCTACCATGGGAAGCATTTTTTGGTTCTGGCTCGTCTGTTAATAAGACTGCTGGAGGTTGGTGATCCGTGAAGTTGCTGACTTTTGGTATCCAGTGGGGAAGTTTATATTGAGAAAAAATTTTTTAGGGGAGCGGATGTAGGCTTTTTTAGGGGAGCAAATGTAGGGTGGAGATGCACCTGTGATGTGAGGCTATTGCAGAGATGTTCCTGTGATGTAAGGCTATCATGGAAATGCACCTGTACCCTGATTAAGATGTTTTTTCACTGCTCATTTTCTTCTTTTTACTAAAACCCAAACTGTCTTTAACCCTTTCTCAACCATGTGGAAAGTAAGAGTGAATGGATGAAACTGAATAATCTGTGAGGGGCATGGCAGTCCTTTGAGAAAGTATGTCCTCATCAATAAGCAGGGACAAAGAAGAGAAGAGCATCTTGATCTTGGGGCTGGAGAACTCCTCATCAAGATGTGTATCAATCAGATTGGGTGTGAAGTTCCTGCTTGTTGAACAAAACAACAGGGGAGCCAAATGGTCAGAGAAGTTGCCCGCTGCCTGTGAAGTGAAAGGTATCTCCTAGCTGGTTGGCATGTATAGGGTCATCCTGATCAGTCCCAAGACCAATGGTAACATTAGGATATGCCACATTCATGACAAGTTGGGTCCGAAATGGGCAGCAATTTAGGATTGAGTCCACATTTGCTGGAAGTGTGCAGTTTGAGTGTATTCTGTAAGTATTCTGTAAGAGACATCTGTATTCTGTAAGAGATATCTCTCGCCTTAAGGTTGTAGGACTGAGCATAAGCCCCCTGTGATTTTTCAATCCAACTCTGGATTAACATCAAGGCTGTAAGTAGCAGGGTGGTCATGCCTGTTTTTGTCCAACTGGCACAAAACCACACCTATTCCCAAAATACTAGCATCTGTCTGGAGGATGAAAGATTTTGAAAAGTTTGAATGGTGCAAAATATGTGGGTTTGTCAGCATTCATTGAAGTTCATCAAATGCCTCCTGCTGAGCTTCTGACCACTGGAAAGTGACCTGTTTCCATAAGAGCTTGGTTAGCAGCTGGCTGAGCTGGGCACAACCAAGGATGAAAGGCCTATAGTAAGACACAAGGCCAAGAAAGGACTTGATGTCTTTGGCATTTTGTGGAATGGGGAGGTTTTGGATGGCAGCCAGTTTGGCTCTGTCCAGTTTCAGGCCCTGCTGTGAGATACAGTAGGCAAGATACTTAACCTCTGAGAGAGAGAATTTACACTTGCTCAGTCTGAGCTTCATTCCACCCTAGTGAGGATGAGAGAATATGTCTGCCAGGCATTTGAGCATTTAGGTGTAGGAATGACTGAACATCAAAATGTTGTTGAGGTAGGTCAGTGCCATGCACCATTGGATTCCTGTGAGGCCCATGTCCATGAGACATTGGAAAGTCCCTGGGGCATTGCACAGAGCAAAAGGCAGATAATTGAACTAGTAAAGTCCAATGGGTGTATTGAATGCTATCTTTTTCTTATCTTCCTTGGCAATTGGGATTGACCAATAGGCATCTGCCTGATCAAGGGTAATGAAGTATTTCATTCCCTTGAGAGCTTCTAGGATGTCCTCAATCCTCGGAAGGGGGTAGACATCCATTTTCACGATGTACTTAAGGCCATGAAAACTGACACACATGTGGTGAGAACCATTTTTCTTGCGCACTAGGACAGTATTATAGGCCTAGGATGAAACTCTTGGCTGGATAATACCCTTTTCCTGAAGTTCTATGACCTTAAGCATCATGAGATCTTTCCCCTTAGGAGTAGTTTAATAAGGAAAACAATTGCTTGGGTGAGCATCACCCATGCTGATTTCATGCTGAACAAGATCAGTGGAACCTGTGTCTTTTTCATCAATAGCTTGAAGATCAGTGTAAGTGACCAGTAAGTCAGGCAATGCCTCCCAGTCCCATGAGGAGATATCCAGTGAGATTGCAGCATTAGACTTGACCCACTTGCAGTCCAGGACAATGTTGGGTACGACCTGTGACCCCTGTGAGGGATCAATATGCATCTGCACATCACCAATGGTTATGTGTGGGTAGAGAACCACAGAATGTGTATTTGGGTTAACTACCTATAAGGGTATGTGGCCATTAGTCACAGTACTTACACTCCCAGCAAAATATACATTTCCGGGAGATCCTGTTAGATGCTTAGGGAAGAAAGCTATCTTAGGTATGTTCCTATAAATTGATGGTACAGGTACATTGAATAGTGTTAGAGTGTGAGGTTCAGGGACAACCAGATCCTCCAGGGGCAGAGCCCCATGGGTAGAAGAGGTATTGTGGATGAGGTCATCAAACAGAACTTAGCAGTCCTTGAACTGGAGAAATGATTTCTCCCAGTTAAATCAAACACAGTTGAACTGTCCTAAGAAGTTTATTCCAAGGACAAGTTCGGCCAAACAATTCTCTTGAATTTGAACCCGGATCTGTTCAGAGACATCCACCACTGTTAGTGTGACATTGACTGCACCTAGCAGACGGATCAGGAACACATTGGCTGCTATGGGGTGAGCCCTTGTCTATGTCATTACCAAGTCTGGCAGTTTGGCAGCCAGCTTGTGGTCCAGGAGTGAGAAAACAGCTTCTATGTGGACCAGTGCCTCAGCTTTCACCACATTGTTCAGAAGAACCTTGATATGGGGTGTCCACATATCATTCGGATAGAAAGCTGATGCCACATGACCTGGATTAGATGTGGGGGCACCCAGAGTCTGCTCTATCCGATGAGGTAGCTGCAGCATTGGTAACCCTGTGTGACAGAGTAGATGTACAAAAGTATAACTGATGGATGTGTTTGAAGGATCTTGCAGGTTTGGACTGTTGTGGACCGTAAGAACATGGTCAGAGCAATCCTGGGGGCTTTGTGCAGCCACAGTGATTCAATCTTGGTGTCTGACAATGGTGGCACTGTCATAATGGGTGATGCCAGGGCAACTGAATCACTTTCCTCACAAAAACTGCCTTTCTTCAGTGTAACTGGTGAATTCCCAGGCGGAATAAAGGGCATCCTGATCCCTGCAAGGTTAGTGATAGACAGCATGCCTGGCAAGAAGAAGTCCAGTATCCTGTAGTTGACCCATGTGAAGAGGCAATTGATGATGCACGTGTGGGGGGCCTTCATATGGAAGAAGCCCTTGACCTGGATCATGAATCTGACCTTTGGGAGGCCCTTGATAGTAAATGTGTTTTCTCCTATCATGGGTCCAGTTGGTCAATCTCTGGCATGGTCATGAGAAGGGATAGTTCTACCAAATTCAACCACCATACTTTACATTGATAATCAAGCATGATGTTGTTGTACTTCTCAAGGAAGTCTAGACCAAGTATTAAATCAACCAGTGGCCAGAAGGGTGAGTTTGTTGCGCACACATAGAGATGTACATTGATCTGTGTGTTTGGCATACCTGTACTTGGGCCCCCCCAACTTGGCCAACCCTGTACCCAAAATCATTTACCCCCCCAACCCCTGCCCAGTTTGAAAAAAATTAAAGAAATTTGCAAAAAAGTGTATGTTTTTTGGCCTTTTTTGGCAAAAATTTCGACTTTTTTCTACCCACCCCCTAAAATTTCGGATTAACACCCCCAACTGGCCAGAGGTCTTACAGGTATGGTGTTTGGCTGTTAGTCCGAAGGCAACATGATTTCATAGGATCCTAAAAGGAGGTATGAATAGCTTTGCCATTGATGCTCATCAATGGGTTTGCATCACAATGCTCCTGAAAGGCCACAGCTGCCCGTGGGCTCTCCTTGACCAAGACCTTGTGAAAGCTTTGGCTACTGAAAGTGTGTGGACAACTAATGTCAAGGAAAGCAGGAGCTTCCTTGGTATTCAAAAGTACAATGAAACATGGGTTGATTCCATCATACTGAGTGGGCATTTTGTTTTCCATGTAGTGGAATCCAACCCACATTTGGACTTTGTGGAAAAATGGGGAGAAACAGCTAGGAAACTGAACCTGTCTGCTCCACAGTTGGTAGCTGAGATAATATGATGTGCCAAGATAGGCTAGGTATCCTATACCAGCTAACACTGCAAGGGTAACCGGGGTGTTAAAGATCAACTGAACCGGTCCACTCAGGACAGCATGTAAGCCCTGATTGAGGTTGTGTTGTTGGCCAGTTATCATATGATTTGCCGCCAAACCAACAGCTTTCAGAGAGGCCTTCATGTCAGTTTCTGCCCCTGCAAAAGCTTGATAGATAGCATCTAGTTGCAGGGATAGACCAGCAGTAAAGTTAATCAGCTGGTTTAATATGGCTTCAATTTGCTCAGAAAGAAAAATTCAAAGGGGTCATTGCCAACTGGTCATGGAAAAGCAAAGGAGTGTCAGAGTGAGTGATGTTAAAGTGCTGCTTCCAGAAGAGTTCCAGTGTGGGATCTGGCTCACATGGATTGTGCCAGACAGTAAACCAGCCCAAGCTATTCTGAAAAATCCCTGCAAAGTCGGGGTCACACAGCACAATTGAGCTAGTTTTGATGAGATCTGGGCCACTAGGGTTGGTAAAATAAAGGTACCACCAACCTGCACTGGTAAGTACTTGTTGCTGATGTTTCCCACTTGGTACCAATGGTAGACGTAGGTAGCATTGACCTTTTGGCCCAGCCAAATTGTCAGTGCATCACCCAGGAATTCCACCATCAGGCCATTCCTCTGGAGGAATGCCTGGTCACCAGAGGTGGGGTCAAAGCAAAGCAACTGTCTTTTAAAATAAAAGAGCATTAAGGAAGAGAGCATAGCTCTAGCCATTGTTTATTTCTGATTCCTTGATTTTCTAAGCCAGATAATGACAGGATTGGGATGTGAGTCCTTTCCCAAAAGCAACATATTGTAGGTTGAATTGTGACTCCCCTGTATGCATAGGAGAAGACCTTGATCAGTTGGGACGCTGGTAGAGCATAGCTCTGGACACAGAATGCAGGAGAGTTTCCCAGTGTCCAAAGTGCAACCTGGAGGTCATTGATGATGACATGGTTCCCTAAGACAGATGCAGTGTAGTTTCCCTTGGGGAGATAATAACACTGTGCTGTGAAATTGTGGGCAGGCCAGACAATGAACAGTGTGACTGCATCCACCTACGTCTTCTAAGGTACTTATAACTGTAGTGCTATCCCATGTAGTGATTTGTCCCTCTTTGATGAAAAGGTTAGTCACTGTCTTCCAGATATCACTGCAGCACCATTTGTACATCACTTCCAATAATTGGTTTGTGCTATAAAAGCCAGGGTGAATACCAACAAGCTTTTGTGAACCAAACGTTTTAGTGTGATGTGCTAGTGTGCAGGCTGCAGGGGCTAGATGCTGCGTTGTTATGATGTCTGCAGTGATGCCCCTAGATCTGAAAAACCCATTGTTGGTGCAGATTTTACCATTGTGCAATTTGCATTTCCAGGCAAAGTGCTAATCTGATCAGAGCTTGGAACATATGCTACAACATTCATGCATGGTGGACTCCATAAAGATTTTGGTAGTTTAGACTTAAATTTTTAAGGCAACTCAAGTGGATGGCCACTTCCTGAGATCCCACAAAATTGATACTGACTAGCAGGTGCTGCAACACTCATGCCTAAGCACAGTAATGTCACAAAGGCGTATTTTATTGAATGTAAAATATTTACAAACAATTTGCAAATATACACTAAAATGTACAGTTTTGGCCCATTGGGCAATTTCAATATTCTTCATCATGGGCGACATCTGCTCTTTGCCCAGGAAGTCGATGACCAGGCTGCTGGATGCAAGGTTCATCTCTTGGGGAATGCTGATCTTTAGCAGCCTTTGAGCAATCTCTGAGGCAATTGTGGTATTTTTGACAATGCTGACATCATCATTCACGGGGCGCAGTGTTCCAATGATGCCAGTGGCCTTGATGGCTGGTGATTCAATCCCAGCAGCTGGAGGGCAAGGCTGGACAAGTGCTGGCAGCATTTGAACAGCAGTCTCATGGTCCTCGGTGGGGAAGCAATGATGGCAGGCTGGGGAACCAACCAGCCTGTTTCACAGGCCATCAAACAGTTTGGATGGCAGGCAACGACAGGTTGCCAGCCAACAAGATGGTATTGACAGGCAATGCCTGGATAATGCCATTGGCAATGAATTTGAGGGCCTGTCATGTGACTTTGTAGCCCAGAACTCGCAAGACCACCAGTGCTGATAGCATGACATCAATGGCTCAAAGCACTTCAACATCAGACAGGTCATTGAGCAGCTCCCTTGACAATTATGGATACTTCTTGGCCAGATCGACTGACCAAACATTTTGCATCGCCTTAATGATGGATGATGAAGAATCTGTAAATGACAAATCACTAGAGTGGGAGACCGACACAGATTCCTAACCTCAAAAGTTGGAACCTTTTAAAAACTTGGTACTTTTTAAATTCATCAACTCTAGCTGGTTGATGACCTCGATGGCTGAGTCTGTGGAGATGCATGGTAGCAGTTCAGGTCAGCAGCACAGGTAACAATGCAATGGCAGCTGGAGATTGCTCAACAGTTGACATCTTTATTGGAATACAATACAATGCCAACACATTGGGGGAACTAACATGCCTCATTGTCCACAAGTCTGGAGTGACTGGCGTCACATATGTAGGCATGGGGACAACATGGTACAAGAAACCATTGTTGCCAATGCCGAAACTGCTGGTTATGCTAAAAGACAATTACTGATTACAGAGACAGGATAACACTGTTTTGAAGAACCAGCCAAGTGTCCAGCAAACGCTTCATCATCCAAATCAAAAGGATCTGGATAAGGAAGGTTGTTGGTAGCCCCAATGGCATTATTATGGTGTAAGGGCTACTGATACTGATTTCTCATCCCGTTAGGAGGCCGGTAAGCATCTCTTTCACACAACACATTTGCCCTCTGGAGATAGTAACCTGAATTACCATAGTCATTCCTACAAGAGTCTGTCAAAAAGTGCTGTCTGCAGGCATTTGCCTGGTGCACTCATACTTGACAGCAATGTGGGCAGGGCCAGTCACATAAGTTGGTCAGATGCATGCAGACAACAAAAATAACAACCTCAGGCATTGGTGGTGGAGGTATTGTTGTTGGGGATGGCACAGTTGGGAAGTTGCGCCTGGCGGTCAGCATTGCTGTGGATGCAGCAGCCATGAATCAAGCACATCATTAAATGTGCATCTGATGGGTGATTGCTGGCGTTGGGTGCTTGTTGCAATGGCTGAATCAGCTGCAGTGTATTTCATGAAGTGGACTGAGGTTGGTTTGCTGTAAGCTGTGCAACATTGGCTATAAGCCTGGCCACTTCTTGTTGCATTGGATCTTGTTGGATGAAGTCAACAATGGTGGGGCATTGCCCATGCAACTGTTGTTGCCATTTTCGGCATCATGGGATTATATTCGGCAGATTTTTGCTCTAAAGAGAAAACAGCATTGGATGGTGCAGTGAAATTAATCTCATCCTAAAAGATCTGGGATTCTGTGTAGCAGGCTGCCTTTAAAGCGTCTTCAAGAATCGTAAACTCCCTGAACTTTATACTATCCCCAAGGACAGGCTTCAACCCTCTTAGAAAGATAGGTTTAATAATAAAGTCCCTGATGTCAGTTTCAAGACCTGGATAAGCTACCATGGATAATCTTTGAGGTGCTCAACATAGACAATCACTGATTCAGTTGGTTTCTGCAGGCGATTGATCAGCTGCTGTTGGAAATCTGAGTCACACCCTACTGGGAATTCATTCCTGAGAAAGGTCAGGAACTCTTCATAGTGGATACGTTGAGGAGATCCACTGCTAAACTCCTGGTAGGAAGCAAGAGCAGCACCCATAAGGCAACACGCCAAAAAATGCAATTTTATATGCATGATCAGTTTTGTTTACACTTTGGAGTGTAAAGTAACAGGTCAAGTGGAATATGAAATTGGCAATTAATTCACCAGAAGGGCTGAAAAGGTAGGGAGAGCCATGAAATGGGAGATGGGAGGATGCCTCTGACAAGTCATAGCCTCCAACTTTGGGTTCAGAGGTCCAAGGGTATTCTCAAATGCAGCTTGTACCATGTTCTCAATCTGTGATGGGAGGTCAACTTCTGACTTCATTTCTGAGAACTTGTTCTCTAGTAGGGTGGCTAGAACTGATCGAGGAGCTTGTCACGCAATTCTGTCAAACTCAATAGAGAGAGGCTTACTGGTCTATACAGACTGGGAACTTAGATGACAGAAAGGGTGTCTCTCTTTTGTAAAGAGATGTCTCGATTCTGTAAAGAAAAAGTAAGTGTTACTTTTTCGAATTCATGGTGAATGAGCATGTGAATTCCTTGATTGTTTATGCAACAGTGTTTTGGGCATAAACAGATTGTTCTACTTCGAAATGAAGACTGGTGACCACAAAAAAAGGGGGGCTAGAAAAAGAGCAAGGTTGTAGCACACAAAAAGACCGGCAATTGAGAAAAACAGCTTGACACAGAACGGAGTTCATCTGGTCACCTCTGATGATTATGGGCATAGCCAAATTCATGGAGAACTGATTCTGATAAGAAGTTTAAGAATGGGGCTGTTTCCCAGCCTGAGAATGAAGTGGGGGTGTCTGACCACTTGTGAAGGCAGAAAACCCGCTCAGAAGGGATTTTATCTGGAGGTTAACCATTGGCACTAAATTACAGACCTTGAGGGTGAGGCTGATTTACAGACAAGATCCTACTCACCAGGAGTAGCACATGAAGTAGCTCATTTTGAACAGAATATGCACTCTCCAGGAGTATTATATATAGCTGGTGGCCCAGTTACCAATCACTGAGATGCAATGAGGCTCAGGGGTCACACAGTGGAAGTGAGGACAGAGCACAGTGTACCAAAGGGGCTATTCTGACACACTCAGTGAGGAAGAAATGGGAGTCCTTCACCCAACTGTTTGAAGTATGCTGAGGCGGACTCAATCATTAAAAGGAAATGGGGTCCTCCCCCAACTAGTTCATGATGCTGAGATGGACTCAAGCATCTAAGGAATAGGGGTACAAGGTATCCCTTCTTTGACCTTCAGTCAGAGAGTGTATTCTGCTGAGGGGGACTCTAGCAGTTTCGTGCTGAGGCAGACAAACACCTTTGCTGAGGTGCATTCAAGCAGTATTTGCGACAGTATGTCAACATGGGGAAAACCACAGAGGTGGACACTGGTTCAGGGCGACTTTAGTGTGGACATCATTAGGCCAGCTAATGAGGGCATTCAGGCACAGTAATAGTATTACATGGGGCCCTTTACATTGTATGCCCAGCTGGAGGCTGTGCCACAGCTCCTAAGGAGTGACTACAGTGGGGACACTAAAGAAGATCACAAAAAGAAAGCTCATAGAAAGAGAAAAATGTGAAAGAAGATAAAGAAATATGCAAGAAGGCAACTAAAGTCTTGTTGACGCCAAACAAGGGCAATATGGATTGCAAATGCCGGACATTCACTTGAGTAGAGTAGCCAACAAGCTGAGGCCTCCTGTAACTCATTCAAACCTGCAGTTAAAGCACAAAGCAGCCACGTGCTGATCAATGACTTTATTTGTAACAATGGACGATGGTAAGAGTCCAGTAGAGTAAGAGGACAGGGAAGAAATATGCAAATTAGGCGGGAATAGCCAATAGGCAATGAACAAAAGGCGAAAATAGTGTAGATGGTGGGGATGAAGCGGCTAAAACAAAGGAGAGCTGGTGAACCCAGAAATGAGCAAAATCGCATAACAACATGAGCTTTTAAGCACCCTGTCAGCTACAGTAAGACTTGGACAGAGTCAACAATGCCCAGGCCAAATTCTGCAGAGATGAAGCTGCCGAAAGGGCTTGTGTGCACATAGGCATATGCCCAGTTCGAATACGTTTAGCATTGGGGCTGACTTGGTGCCTATGCTAAACATGTGAACGTCTTTAGCTCAAGTTTCCAAAGCTACTAATTTTGTGTCAGCAGGAGAAAAGCTCACTGTACTGACACAAGGGGCGTGTAACGCAACCCAAAACAGCTGCGAGCATGTAGTGCCCTTTGAAGAAAACTTTAAGGCTAAGGGCGCATACCATAACTGGCACAGAATGAAACAAAATAAAATAGAATAAATGACAGTGCATAAACGAAACATAAATACGTAAAAATGACAAATGATCCGAAAAAATGATAAAATGACAAATGATCAGAAATAATGATAAAAATGACAAATGATCAAAGTAACAAAATATCAGCGTGGGAAATCACTTGAAGTTGATACTTTTGATCGGCACGAAACTTTATACACCCGAAACCATATGGTTTCACAGGCTTACTCAGTTTTTCAAAAGTATTTGCAATAATTTGTGTCCTAAACCATAAAAGTTTTTATTCGAAATCCGAAGTTTTAATGTGTTCACTAGTTTTTAATACTTTTTACTAAAATTTCACAATTTTTCTATGGAAAACTGTACAACCTTTAAAACCCTTGAGCCTTTGATACCTGAGACCTAATGGTTTACTCGTTAAAATAGCCAATTTTAATGGATGTCATCCATTTAAAATGTTGTCGAAATATGAAAAAACTATATTGAAATCAGAAGGTCATTGAAATGTTAGAATTTTAGGAAAAAGGGAAAAATCAGTGATGACTCCTGAGCCGAACATGATATGATTTGTTGTGGCGGAAACTCATAATTGGAGACAAGATTTTTACGTGTCATATGTGACTTCTTTGTTAACGAATTTGTACTTTCCATGTTCTAAAACATAAGAAAACGATGTTTTTGACCGAATCCTCTTATTTATCAGCAAGTGTTTGCACATATTTTCAAATTTCCAGGCTGTTAGCATATGTTTGATAATTTTTGCCAATTTGAACGTATTTCAATCAGTTTTCCTCTCGTTTTAATATATTTTTTTCATTTTACGAATTCGAAAAGCATAGCAAAATAAAAATGCATAGTTTACGCGTGCATTTTTATTTTTCATGGTTAAAAAAGAATGAACTGAGAAGAACAAGAAAAAACAAACCACAACAACAAAAATAAATCAGGAACGCGTGAATTGAGTAAATGAATAAAAGATAAACTACAAAGCGGAAAAACTAAAAGACAACGAAATTTGAAGAAATGAGTAGAAAAAGCAGAACTGAGTTTTGAATCAGTCGGGAAGTTAGAATGCTATTGGTTTATCACTTCTTTACATCTGGAGTAATGTACATATTATTTTCATGGAAAAAATTTTACTGCAGTTGATGCTAGGGGAAAGAAAAAATGCACGATGCTGCAAAATATACTTTTTCGCAGACGTGGAAAAATTTTTTTGGGAAAGCATGAATCCAATATAACTGAAGTGGATTTTTTCCCAGTCTAATTTAAATTCTCAAAAAACTAGTCCACTTCTTTTTCTAGCTTAGCAACTATCCAAGCAAGTATATTCTTCTTTTTCTGCCATATCGGGGCATTTTCTTATAAAAGTATATGACATAGTGGGACCATGTTTCCGGAATCAAAATTTTCACATTATACTATTTGATCTCAGGGTGAGAGCCATCTGTCAAATGAATATTATTGTGCATATTTGAGCATGGCTATCCATAAATAATGAAAAAATAACGCAAATAATGAAATTCAAGTCTTATCAGTTCCTATCTATTACAACTTTATGTCTTGAGGCACTGTCATACTTCAACGCGCGGCGCCCCGCGGCGCCGGTTGTTTTATTCATACTAAAAATCGGCGCCGCGCGGTACCGTCTTTGAAGTATGAATAGATTTTTGTAATTTTTGCGGCGCCGCGCGGCGCCCCATCAGGTTTCAACTGAACCAATACACATTTTTTGAGAAGAGCAAAATCCAAAAGACGGCCGCGCGGTACCGCCTGTTAGTATGAATAGGACAACCGGCACCACGTGGCGCCGCGCGGTGAGGTATAACAGGGCCTTTACACTATCAGTATAGAATTTTCAGAGTTCTTGACCATTAGTATCACAGAAAACATCTGATAAGGTATTTCATAACTAATGTGTGTGCAAAGCAAAAAAATCAACAAAAAAGAAAACGGTGAGAAATTAAAAAAATATAGTATGATGCAAAAATAGTTAAAAAACAATTAAGGGAAGGAAAACAAATAAAATATAAAAATACAAAAAGCACAACTATAAAGGTTATTGAATGGAATAAAACAGAATAGAAAAATAAACAATTCATATATAAGTTAAAGAAGCGTAAAAAATTGATAAAAAATCGGAAAATAATACTTTAAAAACAGTGGAAAAAGATAAGCATAACACAGATAGATAAATAAAGTACTGAAAAATAAATAAAAAGTCTTATAAATGACAGAAAAAGCAAAAAATACATGGAGAATGAAATTTACTATATAAAAGTATCAGATCATCAACTTTCCTAAGACTGATTCTTTATCATAGATCTGTAAAAATATATCCTGCCACACATTTTGTTCAGTCAAATAACCAAATGTTTTCAAAGTTGTGTGATCACTCACATGGTTGTGGTGCAGGAAATTCCTCTCAAACCCGATTCCAGTCGATCTTGGCAATTATTTTCGAAGACTCATGGTAAGCAAAATGTTGTTCAGCAATTAGCCTTCACTATTCCGTAGTTAGTGGGAGTTGTTGCGACATGGTCGTTTTTCCGGGAAAAAGTTGCCACCATTAGCTTTCCAATACTGCATGATCCCATGGAGATACCCTAAGCCTAAGCCTCAGACTTAAGGAATTTAATATTATAATTTGCATCAGCACCAATACGCTATGAAGTATCTTTCAAGTTCTGTCAACTGATGCACCCATCTACCGTATTTATTCTAATAAACAGCGCCCTCTAATAAGCAGCGCCCTCTAATAAACGGCGCGACTACAAGCTGGAAAAAGTAATAGACAGCGCCCTCCAATAAACGGCGTGCCGCTTATTAGAGGATTCCATGTCGCGCCGTTTAATAGAGGAATTTAGGTACCAAATGTCAGCGTAAACTGTAGACCAGCGTTAACCGTTAACAGTAGTGAATGCAAATTTTGTTTTCTTGTGGTCATTACTTAATGTGTTGAATTTCTTTCTTTATTATCATGGAAAATATTATTATTGACGAAATTTATGTCGATAAAACGACGAAACTCATTATTATTGACGAAACTCATGTCGATTATTATCATGGAAAATATTATTGACGAAACTCGATAAAAATCAATGTCATCATAAACGATGAAGATTTAGATGAAAATAATCTGGATTTGAATTTTTTCAACAATATTGCATCCGATGAAGAAATTGAAGAAATTGAATTGTAAAATGTGGTTAATCTCGTTTTTGCTTGCATCACACATTGTTTATGAATTAGTAAATGGAAAAGCAAACCCAAACTTCGTGAAAAATATATTTAACAGCGCCCTCTAATTAATGGCGCCCTCTAATAAACGGCGCAGCAAATAAGGTATTGAAATAATAAACGGCGCGCCGTTTATTGGAATAAATACGGTAGCTGCTAATTTCCGTATGCTCAAATATTTGTGTATAATTGTATTACCCACTACTGATCCAATGTCTAGTGTGTGCTCTAATGTAACTCATCCGTCATTTTCAATTATTCGGTGTGTTTCATCAATTTTTTGAATGGTTATTGCAGATCAAGACCGTCCTGAGCACTCGTCATCTTTCACAATCGTTCGGCCTCATTGAAATTCTCCGAACTAATTGAAGACGGTGGCTCTCAAAGCGCATTTTTCACCAGAACAGCCGACAAAACTTGAAGAGACGCATCAGACAACTTGCCATCAGAAAAATGCAAATGGTTGATTTCATGTGCAATAATGAAATTTTTCAAGTGAGATAAATTTGAAATCCTCTGAAAAAGTGAAAAAGCTACCTGAATTCATATAGCATACAAGTTCAACACCCTCAATCTGAAGACTTTTGGAGTAACCTTCGTATCATATGACTTAGAACTCAGAAAATGTAATTTCTCATACTGGCTCAGGAATAATAGGAATGTCGAACAACTTTAAAGAATCATTAAAGAAGCATCTGTCAACATTAAGTGAAAAAGACTTGCCGAAAATGGTGAAAAACGTTTTGACCCCTTTTACTAAATATTGAGAAGGTTCTGGGAAAAATGCACCTGGAAAAATGATGCATTAAAATATCTGCTTTCTGGTGGACTTACTGAAAAAATTGCCATATCGCATCTACATCACATGTCAAGTTTTTCTATAGGTAATTTCTATGTAGAAAGGAAAAGTCCCATGACATGGACAACAAACAACAGTATTTTTCTTGTGGCAACTTTCTAATAGCATCACATTTATTTGCAAGTGACATCTGAACATTTATCGTTAAGATTGACTTAAACTTGGAAAGGCTGTCTTGGGAATAAGGTAGTTATAGTGACTAATGTAATTCTCAATCTCCCAAATACTGTAGTGATGTCGTTTGGATCATTTCTAACGTTAAACTATTCATTTATTTATTGATCTCAAAATTACCATGCTCATGTTTTTCACAGATGACATTATTATTTGCACTATATTTCCCATTGATCGCCGCTATTGCGCTAAAAGATACTATCGAGAGAAATAGTTCAATAATTCCAAATGAACAAAATTACATGCAAGAGAACCAATGGTCGACTGAAGAAGAATTCTTGATGGCTGTTTTCCAAACTATAGAAAGTATGAAAGCGAAAGAAGTACTGGAAATTAATGACAGCGACCTCGTGCACTCAGAATAGTAAGTTTATTAATGATAATAATAGGAATTATATTTTGGTTTAATTTGACAGTCAAATCATTAGCAGCATTTGATTCTAATGAATTATTTTGAAAATTGAAATTTTACAAATTTTGCAAAGAAAAATCCCAATACAGCTACTGTGAACATAAATATATTTTTCGGAACTCTTAAGAAATGTTTGGAAGTAATACTGGAATAAAATATTCAATTCAATTTTGAAGTAACTTTACTCAACTCAAGTTTTTTTAAATAATTTTCTTAATATCAAAAATGTTTTTATCGTTTTCAGCAGCCCTATCGATTGGTCAAAAATTACAACTCATCAAGATATCGAACCAATTATCAAACTAATGATTCCAAATCTCGTCAATTCCAGTTTTTCAAATACTCGTCACATGGACGAATTAAATGCTCAAGAATTATTTACAAACGTCATCCATACTATAACAAGGAAAAATCTTTCTCGAAAACAAATAGTGCAAGAATATTCAAAGCATTTCAAATACTTTGTTTTCGTGAAAAACAATTCGCAAGAGGCATTTATTGATTTGAGCAAGAAAATTGGATTTAGATATGAAGACGAAAGCAACGTTTTGCCGGATATCCAAATAGAAAATGCAACAAAATTCTGTAGAAAAAATGAAAGCTATATCAAAAATCTTAACTCAATTAATATGGAACATATATTCACACCTGTTACTGAAATCTTATTCAAAAGCAAAAGATTTTTGGCCATGGATTATTTATGCATTAATGCTTTGGGGGTCAGTTATTCTTCTGAGGATAGCCAAGGAGGAACACTTTTGATGCTCAGAAATGGAATTCAAACTATTATGGCACCAAATACAAAAAATGTGTTTATAATCGGCGACGGAGTTAAAACTATTTACGGCAGCATGAGCGATGATATTTTTGTTTTGTACGGAAATTCAACAATGGGTAATATTGATGGATATGGTGGATATAACACTTTAGATTTCTCATTATTGGAAACTGAAGCTTCTACTACAGTTTCAATATCACATTATAATGAGAAGATATTTGTGTATCAAAACAAAATATCGAATATTACATTTCATAAGATAAATGAAATTATTGGTCGCAAAAATCAGACAGATTCTGTATTCGTTGATTGTAATATTAAGAAAATTCAATTGCAAGGTGGTGGACATTTTTTATCAGATCAGATTAATATAATCAGCAATTATGGATACTCTTGTGTATACAACTTGAGTATTGTCCTCGCGGGTAATACAACAATATACGAAGGCGCTGTCCATGGAAAAATTACTCATTTTGTGCATGATAGATCTGATAGCGAAACTTCAATACATTTACATTGTTCAGCTACAAATGATATTTCTATAGAAGATACTTTGCTAATCAATACCACATTGAGCTATAATTTCTATGTACCAAGTATTGAATTGAACGCAATATCTAGGGGAAATAAATCTGTAAATATTAAAATTTATGGATCAAATGCCCCTTGTCATCTCACTAAGTTGACATTATACTTTGCCGATGGATTCATAAAATTTACACCCGAAAATAAAATGATACTCTTTATTAGTACAAAGTTGCCGATAGCCCGAATAATAGAACATTGGAAAAATAAAGTTTCAAGTCAACATTTGATCATGTACTTTGAATTAAGTGACGAATTATTGATGTTCAATGGCGAAACAATAGAATTTTACGACGAATATTATTTTGTGAGGAGCTTGAATATATTTCATAATCTATACCCGAAAAGTTCATATATTTCATTAACTTCTCAACTGAATTACTTTGATATTAGGTCTAATGATGGAAAACCCCACATTGGTGAAATTAACATCTATTGTTTGGAGAATGGTGCACATAACATTATTTATCTCAAGAATTTTACTAAGTTTGTACACAGTAAAGGATATAATGAACTCTATGTTGAAGTTATGAATGAAGAATCTAGTACCCAAGATATAACTCTTTTAATCAATATAGAAAATGCAACAGGCCATGTACAAGAAGGTGGGCGGATTACCATTGTAAATGGTAAGAAATACAATATTTACAAAACTGTTACGTTAGAAATATATGATACTTTAAAATTATCCAACAAGAATAATACTTTTGACTTGCAGACAAAAAGTAAAATAATCACTTTACAAAAAATTATGGTGATTGATCCTGATTACTTTGATCGCAGAACTAGATTCATTTTCAATATGCGCAATATACCTGGTCAACTGAAAGCATTCAATATGCCCGATTCGGACCATATGGTCATAGCAAACGCGGATCCTATCAACTATTTTGTAGTAATATTAAAAAACTACAATCTATATAAACAAAAGTTTGACAGCACAACTTTTGAATTTTTCCATCGTTCAAATGCTGCAGCGAATATTGTGAATTTGATCGATATCGTCAGAGAGCCAGATCATATAGCTGCGATGTACGAATTATTCGATGAAAGTTTCGAAATGACGAATCACGAGACAACATTGAAACCATATTTTTGATGATTGTGATTAT
The DNA here is from genome assembly GCA_963922205.1 of Romanomermis culicivorax. Taxonomy (NCBI): domain Eukaryota; kingdom Metazoa; phylum Nematoda; class Enoplea; order Mermithida; family Mermithidae; genus Romanomermis; species Romanomermis culicivorax. The sequence continues at coordinate 1,183,357 of CAWUHX010000052.1, forward strand.
TCATCCACATTTTTCGTGATGATTCTGATAAAAAAATTTTCTTGTCATAAAAGTTTGTAGCTGCATCATTTTTAATATCATGTGTGATGCATAAAAAATGCTGCAGCTTGGAACGTGCATTTTCGCATCTCATTCGTATTTCAAAGCGAGCAGTCATATGACATTTGTCAATGCAAAACATCGGATCATATCCCATTCAGCAAATGGTTGATTATTGTTTGAATAGCTGTGATTTTTTAGCCAAATTCATGGTCTTCCTGTGATATAACAAATGCATAAAAGCTTTTGGTGGATCATGATTTATCATTGTCATAGATAGAAAATATGTTCATTCTTATATTTTATACCCTTCCATTGGCATTTGTTGCTTCTGATCACAATGTGATCAATGGAGAAGATTGGACCAAAGAGAACGAATTCCTAAATGAACTATTTCAAACTTTAGAAAGTTCAAAGACGAAGAATGCTGCAAATTTTATCGACAATAGTTTTGCATATACTGAACAGTAAGTTTTATGAATGAGCTATCATGAGAATTTTGGATTAACGTGAAGGATTTAGACTCTTCTCAACTTTTGGTTCATAAATCGAAGCATAGTTAGTAGAGGAGAGATTTTGAAGAATGACCTTAATGCACAGTGTTTTACCTGTCGAAACATTGGCAACAGTTTCCAATGCAAATTTAAGCACAAAGAATAAACAGCTAAGACAGTTAGCGCAAATTTTTAAACCTTTGGTTTCTCTATTTGAGTGTTACCCAATTAAACTTAAGAGGAGAATCTTCTAAGTTTTTGAAATTATTAAAGCTTAATCACTTACAAATTGGTTGAAATAATGACATTGAGCTGCATAATACTTGTAGTAATTATGAGTAAAAAACAGCCAATGACGAAAGAGAGGTGTGTCACCTATTGAAACACCAACTACAGTAACTGATGGGACTGATTCACCATGCAAGGTTTGATCTTTCCTTGCGAATCACTTTCAAAAGTGACAAAAATATGAAAATTCAAATAAATTTGCAGTTTCAAACTAAACAATAGAACTTGTGCATCAGAGACGAATGAAAGGAAGAAAATGACTTTATTTGTGAAAACATATTTTGAAATGACACCTCTAGTTTGCCTTTAATTTAATTTGTTTAATTTCAGGAAGTCTTTTTGCAGTGTTTAAAAATTTTTGAATTTCACGGACATAAAATATTTATAATTTGGAGAATAATATGATGCCAAAAATGATACAGCATTCAATTTCGTGGTGTTATGCCTGAATTTTGGATTCAAGTTGAATGTTTTCAGTATAATTTTTAGCATTTCTTCATGCCGCAACTTTTTTCAATTTTCGCCTGAACCATAATGTCACATAAGACCGCGACTTTATGTGCACACTCAGCTAACCTCTGTAACTTTCTTGAGTGAAAAATTATACAGTAAAAAATTTTATAAATGCTGTTAATGACTAATTTGTGCTATATTCAAATACATTTAAGAAAAAACAGGTTATAAAATTTGAAAGAATTAATTTTGCATGCTTTTAGTAAATTACTGGTTCGGGACGTATCACAAGGTTAAAAACTAAAAAAGCACAATTGCGGCGAAAAAACGAGTTGAAGAAAAGGGTATAAAAAGCTTGTGTGAATAATCAGCACCACATAAGATCCATATCTCCATGAAATAATCAACGGAATTAACCAGAAGAAATGAGTTTGAACTTGCAACTAAGACAAACGGTAATTGTAGTAATAATGTAAACATTTAAATAATTAAATATATAACTAACATAAAAGCAGTTACATTCTAGCATATTTCACAATGAGACGCAGGTCCATACTCAAAAACTAGTGACTCATCAATTACAAAAAGGTTTTTGATCCTGTTAACATCTATGCATGTGCCTCTATTTTCATATGAGTGGAGACCATATTTTTATGTGCAAAAAACATGCCCAAATATGTGCAAAAATTTACACAACTTATTATCAATTTAAAGGCTAATTCAACATAAAAATATGACTTGTAAAAAAGTCCTTTCAACAACTGTTGTAGTCAACAATATTCATCATTTCAGTATTCTGGACCATAAATTTACAACAACGGTCAATTAACATCATTTATCACTGAAAAATATTGTTCAATGTCGACCCGAAACAAATGGCGCATGCTAATTATGTATAAAATTGTTGCAGGAATTTAGATTTTTGAAATATTACAAATAAACCGTCACTTCTTGCTCTAAAATATACAAAACTTCATAAAATGTTCAAATATTTTAAAATGAGAAGAAAAACCATTGAAATACATGCAAAAGGACGCAAAAATGGTCCAATGTGTGATAACAGCCTGAAAATTCAAAAATATTTGCAAAAATGTGATGATAAAGCAGCGGATTCAGTCATAAAAACATCGCTCTTCTAGATTTCAGAACAGTGAGGAACCAAAAACATTGAAAAACAATATGTGCAGTACGTAAAAATGTGGCCTCAACACATACGACAATGCTACAGTAACAAAAATGTTATACTCACCAACCCAAGAAAAACGCCACGAAAAATTACCATGGGTGAAAAAATACCATAGCAACATTTTTTGTTCAAGTACTTCGAAGAATGATACAAACACAAATCTTAACAAAAAATACTACTGAATAGGAACTGAACGTGCGTCTACAAAAAGCCCTCTAGAACTCAAAGCCTACTACTAACGCTATGTAAGCTTTAATAATCCTGTATAAATCAAGTTACAGTGTGAACTCTAGAGTTTTTGAACTGCCCCAATAACAGTAAGAAACTAGTTTTTCAATTTTCTGATGATGTGCCAATGGTAACAGTATGTGATATAGAAATTTGCATAAGTGAATATTTCTTACAGGAGCCCCATTGATTGGTCGAGAGTTATGACACAATTAACTGCACCGTCCGAAAAATACGTTCAGAAAATGCTAGAATTGCTCGCAAATTCCACCACTACAGCACACTCCAATCCTATAGAAAGAGATTTGTTCATTGACGTAATGGAAATTATGATGCTTTCCAATGTAGAAAGCGACAAATACAGAATAATGGAGAAATATTCAGAATTTTTTAAATACTTTATTTTCATCCCAAATCACAGTCAACCATCTTTCATCGATTTGAAAAGAAAAACTGGATTCAGAAACAAGGTCAATTCTACTCGTGTTGAAACTCAAACTCACAAAAGTTTCTGCTCAATGGAACAATCCAGTATCTATAAGTATGTATATGATTATCCAAATAAGAACGTTGAATTTTTATTTAACCCTCTTGCGGATCAGAGTTCTCCCAGTCAAAGATTTCAATCTATAGATTATAAGTGTATCAATGCTTTTGGTATTGCATCCACAATAACCAAAAGCGAAAATAGCCTTTTTATCCTAGGCGATGGGATTCAAACTGTTTTTGCACCAAATACCTATAATGTCTTCCTAATTGGTAATGACGGAAAAACTATTTACGGTGGGTCGAAAGACGATATTTTCATAATTTACGGTAATTACAGCAGTGGGACGATTCACGGATTAGGTGGTCACAATGTGTTGGATTTTTCCAAGATTGAACGCCAGGATGGTCCACCAATTTCAATCATGGCCTATCCTTATGATGGGGCTGACAAGTTGTACATCACTGGATTGGTATTTCTGGAAGCTTTTGAAATAAAGGAGATCATTGGTCGTGAAAATCAAACTGACTACGTTCATGCCAGCTGTCAAATGCAAAGAATAGATTTGAAAGGCGGGGAACAATATTCTGCTGACGAAATTTATTTGATGGATCCCTACACTATTGAGCAATGCAAAATTAATCTAAGCATTGTACTGGCTGGCCACACAAAAATACACGGTGGTGCAATGAATGGAAAAATAACATATTTGATTGATGGCCGACAAGATACCAACACGTACCTGTTTTCACCATGTTCATCAATGAACGAAATTTTGTTACATGATGTCAGTTTGCGAAATGTAAATGTAAATGATTCCTTGAATACAATAGGCATAGCATTTGATGCTGTATCTGACGCTGATAAAATTGTGAAGTTGAGCATAGAGACAGTACGCTGCCCCCTCGACAATACAACATTATACTTCAAAGATGGATTCGTGAAATTTACTAATCGAAATCAGTTGCTGGTATTCATCAAAAATTTGGATTACGATATTGATGACATTATACCCCGTTGGCGTAACCTGTCATCCATCTCGACAATGGTGTATATGGTTGGTGATGAACAAGTTTCGAGGGTATTCAATGGTAATCAAATAAACTACTATGACAAGGATGATGCCCTCAAAAGCATTCAAGTATTTGATAGTAATTGGCAATCAATGAAAACTTCTTTTTGCCCTGTTAATTCAAAAGTCAATTATTTTGATATTGATGGTGTAGATAATCCTAATAATTTGGATATAATTATTGATTGTTTGGATAATTCGAACCAAAATCACCTTTGGTTAACAAATTTCACCAAGGCGATGCATAGAAAAGGCTATCGTGAAGTGTATGTCGAATTGGCTTACACTTCTTCTCCAGATTTAATATTGAATATCTTTTTGGTGGCTGAATTTGAAAAATCTGAAAACATAGGCAAAATCACAATCAAGGATGGAAAAGTTAACGAGGTGTATCAAGCACTAGATGTTCAAATTTATAGTCATTTAACATTTGTTGGAAATGGTGATAATTTGGCATTGCGAGCTAAAGATCAGACCATAAATACGACTAATGAAAGAATCATAAAAATCACACCGGACCAATTTGATCGTGGAACTAAATTCATCTTCGCTGATAGTGATATTACAAGAAGCCAACTGCGCTCGTTTTTTATCGCTGGTTCTAATGACTTGGTTTTAGCAAATATTGATTCCAATAAGCCATTTTTCATCATTTTATCGGATTATCAAGTTGAGGAAGCGAAATACGTTACAGTCAAATTCGGTTTTACAAACAAAGATGGGTCAATAGTCGATGAAAGTTTCTATGATGTCCGCAATGAGCCATATGAAATTTCGGACATGTATAAATTGTTCGACAAAGTTTATCCATGAAATTCCAGATATTGTAGTGCAGATGCTTAAATTTTTTATGAAGTAAATCTAGGCAGTATGCTACTGTCTTTTTACCAACTACCTCATACTCATTAGGCAATTATTACCAGTCTGAATTCCTAAAATTGAATATTTCATAGTGCTTTCATAGCCCACACCAAATAAGATAATGTTCTGCTAATTATTTCCTTTACACTACCATTTGCATAAAAGTGCTAAACGATAAAAAGTTGGGTTAGACCCCATTACATTCATGCAAATTTCGGGTGTAAAAAAGTCTCATGGAGGAAATTGAGTAATGTAAATTTTTTCCCTTTGCTGAGTGCTATCAAATCCACAATAACATGTGCTATTTCTGGGTTTATACTTTGGAAGAATAGCAGCCCTATAACTAATTGAATAACGCTTCCTAATGCGGTTTGACTCAATACATGAGTACCTGGTTTTTCAGTAGTCTGCTTAGAGTGGAAAGCAGTTTGCGATGAATTTTTCCCTCCAAATAAAGGCAAAATAGTGTCCCTTGATCACTGTGTTATAGTAATTCCAAATTTCAAAAATACACTTTTCGGAATAGAAATTTGAGACGTGAATATTTTCATCAAAACCCAATGAATCTGCATTGAGGTACAGTGTAAACATGTCAGTTTTACAGAACACTTTTCAAGTTAACCTCGTTTGGTGTTCAAAGCTTCCAGAACACTCACACTCACAGATTACACTAACTGTTGGAGCTGTGATAAATTCATTCTTGTGTTTTGCGGTCCCAAGTGGTCGTTTTGTCCTCTAGGTGGTTCACTCTGTATTTGAGCATTCTAAAACAGAGCAATTTGTTGGGTAAGTTTGGCGCAGTTAATATCAAAACTAGATTTAGTGAAGTGGATCGAAGCATCAACTTGAGGAAAGGCAACAAACTCTACATTGGTAAGCGAGTGCAGTCCAGGTTTCAGCAGCCCAAATCCGCAAATGGTTTGGGGAGGAAAACCAACATATGAGATCACCATCTCTACAAGCTGGTCAGTCACCTTACACATATCCGAACATTGTCATAGCTACAGTAAGACAATCTGCATGTCTCGCACTGGAATATTTTCATCTGAGCGATTCCGGGGTGAGCGAATTGCGAATTGAGCGACTCCCAATTGAGCGAATTTATCCAGATCGAATTCCCAAATGAGCGAATTCCCAATTGGGTGATTCCAAACGAGTGATTCAGAATCTAATAACACTTTCTTCATATTTTCCTTTTTTACCTTATTTATTTGTATGTTTCTTCTTTCTTCCGTTTTCCATCTGTATTGCTCACGTTTTCGTTTATGCATGTTTTTACGTTTTCATCTTTTGTGTGTGCTTTCTCTCATATTCTTCCTTCTTGTCATCTAAGTTTTTTTGCTCATGATACAATACATTACAAGTTGCAATTTTAAATAACCGTAGTATTCCGTATGATTCTTGTAGAGTTCGGCACGTTTGGCTCTTCCATCGTTGTAAGTGTGAAAATCTCCATAAAAAAAATAAACAAAGGAATGCTGGAAGAAACAAAACATCATGAGAAACGGAATGTCAACAAAAAGAAAGACATTAAGAATGAGTGAAAATAGGTGGAAAAAGATTATAAAAAGAAAAACACATGAAAAAATGAAAAAAAAGAAAAAAAGAAGACGCAAGATAGAGAAGCGGCAAGGAAGAAAGAAAAAATAATATGAAAAAAGAAAAGAAAGAATAAGGAGAATAGGAAGAGTAAAAGCAAAAAACTAAGATGAAAAGTAGGTAAGAATTAAGAAAAAATTACGAAGTATAAAATTTAATCGGAAATAGAGCGTGCCGAATTGTATTAGATTTAGATGGGAGACAATACTTATTAAAAATGACAACTTATAATGTATTGTTTCATGAGTAAAATAGAAAAAAGTAGATGACAAGAAAAAAGAAAATGAAAGAAAGCGGAGACAAAAGATAAAAGTGCAAAAACATGCATGAATAAAAACATAAGCAACACACAGAATGAATAAAAACATAAGCAACACACAGAACGAAAGAAAAAAGAAATATATACAAAGAAAAACATAAGGTAAATAAAGAAAATTTGAAGAAAGTTTTAATACATTCCGTATCGCTCGTTTGGGAATTCGCTCAACTCGCACTCACCACATCTTTCTACTATGCACGTTCTGTGTTCAGTATGCATTATACAATATGACAAAACCACTTAATGTTTAGAATTCAGAAATCAGCATATCAAAAGCTTGCAAAAAGCACAGCTCATCTTAATGGCTATAGGTGGAAAAGATGGCAAGTAAATTATTGCGGGTCTGGCTGGAAATTGGATTCTGTCGGTGACTGTGGACCGAAAATTGTGTCTGTAAAACGGATGGTCGATTTTTCTTTTTTGCTAATTTTTTGCATCATTTTTTAGGAGCTAGATTATAACATTTTTAAACTGGATTCATTGACGTTTTAGTTCAAAATGAAGCTGCAAATCTAAATATCAACTAAATTTGCGCTGATTTTGCATTTTTATTTCTGGTGTGATGACGAAAAAGACAAAAACCTTGTGATTTGTTTGCTTCCATAAACCATAGTGTTTAATTTGCAGCCTAAGAATTATTTATAGATCGACTAATCGGCGATCAGACTTTTGTGCTGGGCTGGAGCTAACTTCAAGTGCAAGTATAAAAATTGATTGAGCAGCCATCCTGGATCACGGAACTAGCGAGCAAGAGTATAGATTAATTTTTGTAGCTCAATCACTGGCTCCAGGGCCTGGTGCATGTTCATGTGCGTCAAATTAGAATACGTTCTATTTTCAGACTTGAATCAATGCGCACACCAGCATTTTTCTGGGTTTTTGTCAGAATCTGCTTTTACGTCATGATTTTTTATCAAAGACTTGAGTTTTGAGCACAATTTTCATCCCAAAGTTGAAAAATAATGCTTTTTACCTGCTGCAAAATGCTTTTCTATCTAATTTTCTAATTGAAATTAACTTTCACCTAAATCGTTAATAAAATAAAAATAATTAAAAATGATAAAATTAGAACATTGAGAAAAAGAAACGTAATTACGTCAATCTTTTGTTTTTCGTCGTTTAAGCAGTCAAGATTTCTCGAGTATCCCTCAGGTATGGACGCTGTTCTTTTCAAATCGACAAAGCATGATGTTTTTTCAATGATTTTTGCCTTTCCCATTCCCATGGAGGCATTTCGTTTTGCTACAGAATAAAGTTTTCGGTGTATCATATTAAATTTTTGGTTTTCGATGCTTCTATAATTTTTGTTGGGCACCCTGTTGATGGCAAGTCGCATTGGGAAATCGTCATGCAAATCCGAAAATTGGACGACCAGCGGCGCCGACATTTGCACAGAAGTGGAGAGCCACAGAAAGACCAAAAGATGATAGTGAAATCATTTTTCACCATTTACGTTTTATTATATTTTTTGAAAGATATTTTGCTGGCGTCCAGTAAACCATTCCCAGCATATTTGTTTACTATTTGCATAAAAATAATAGTGGTCATTCCACCTTCTTTTTACATTTCGTCGCAATTATTGTTATATATATTCGTTTATTATTTAGATATAACTGGTCGACAAAGGCGGAGGGCCAGAGGCCCAGGCGCCAGCTTGCAGTCCGCAAGCATTGGAAAACCCACTAGGGGTTTCATCCAAGTAAGTTTATCCCTGAGGAATTCCTTGTCTCATCTAGGAGACTGCGGAGCTCTCTGGTGAGGCCCCGTATTTGAGGTTAAAGTAATCTTTGTTGTTGTAGGTGGGGGATGATGGACTGTTGCGTGATTTTCGAGGCTTAGCCAAGGAATTAGCTCTATCAGGTTGGTTCATGTTATGTTTACTCCTCTCTGCTTATGTCAAAAGACGTCAGCAATATAACTCAAGTCCTATTGGCTTGTACCTAATCGACTACTGTAGGTCACTCAAAGGAGCTTCCTATTAGCAATCAACTAAACACAGTGCCACAGTCCTAAAGCAGAAGTAAACACAACCTTCAGTCACTAATAAGTAACTGGAATCCAACAGCTTGTACCTGAAAAACTACCAGAATACTCCAGAGAACCTTACCCAATAGTTCTCATAAAATTCGGGGATGTGAGACGCTGCTGGAGAAAAGTATATAGGGCCCAATATAAATCTGGATTGCCACCAAACAATCGATAAATAAACAACCAGCGGCAGTCCCACTTTATTGGCGTAACAGAACAATAACAAAGGATGACAGACAGGCGGCTCGCACAAATTAAACATAAAATTATAAGAATAATCACCACGTATCACATATTGCCTTATAAAGGCAGTCATGCCCACGTAATGACGCCTTCTCGCCATTTTCACAATTTGCATGGATGGGATGCCTGCTACTGTAAGCGCATACCCAACATCCCTCGAGCCTTGAAACTGACCAACGGGAGGTGAAGAAGGAAACCATGAGCAGGACTTTTACCTTTTATGGTGTGACCTACTACTGGATCCCAACTCCATAAAAAAGATTATGATCTGACCCCGAAGGGTGTATGGGTCATGATCATCATGACCTGACCCCGAAGGGTGTACGGGTCATGACAACCTCCAATTTCAAGTCTTTTACAAGGTTACCCAGGTCTGTCCACTAAGATGCTGGGGCATGATCGATCATTGATCCAGCATCTGACGGATCGAGGACTCTGCACCGGCTTGACTTTCCCTGGCTCCACCAGCATGCCTTAAGGCTCCTAGGTACCTTCCTCTACAGTCGATTGTTTCGTCGATTCGATTGAGTGATGTGGAGTGTCTTTGGTAGCAGGTCCATATATCCTGCATAATTGCGTTGTTATCTTCCCTTCCACCAGTGTAGTGGGTGACATTTTTGAGTTTAAAAAATCTAAATAAAATAGACACCAAATCACATGAAAAACAACAAAAGTATTTGAAATAATTTGAAATCAAGAATAAATGTGTGATGTACACATAAGTGAATTTTAAAAGATCAGCAGCAAATCAAAAAGTGTTTTGAAATTTGGATTTGAAAATTTAGGAATTTTGAATGAATAGTTGATAAAATTGAATGAAAATTTGAATTTTTTGCCAAAATTGTTGCGGTTTAATTACTGCTGTTGCCAACCCCCTTTAAACTGCTACTGTATCCTGGTATCTGTGACCTTATTTTCAGCTTGGTTATGCCATTTCTAGCTCCATAGCCTATTTTCTGGTGTACACTTCAACCTTTCAACATGAGCAGTTTTTTCTCTTCCATGAATTCAAAATTCTATGTGATACAGACTTCACTTCAAACATCGTGTTCCCTAAGCAACCATAGTTGCTATGCAGAGTTCTATTGGTTTGATGCGATCATCTGGTCACAGATGGGATCATTGCTGCTTTGCAGGTATACCTGCAGTTACAGCTTGACTTACCATAAACATGAATAACTATCATTTAGATTTGACTCAAATCTGTATGGACATATACACATCACTTTCCACCATGAACAACTTCAATGCGGGGGAAAATTGTGATTGGTAGGTGCCATAGTCATAGAATTTGGTTGGCTAGTAAGGAAATAAGGAGAATGCTACCTTTATGGATACCCACACTCGATCCAAACTCTTACCACTGGACTCTGCAGGGTCTCTGTCCAACATTCTATTGACAACTCCATGCCTCGGAATTCCAAAAATTGATTTAGACAGAACCCTTCCAGGTTCATTTTTGAAATGAAAAAATTTGAAACCAAGGGCTTTAAATATATACCATCAATGCAAATGGTTTGGTCAGTGATAAAATTTAAAATTCTGGCATTTCTGCTGTGACTGTAATTTCATCATGACTATTCCATAGCATACTCTATCCGATACACTTTGTTTCTCATTTGCCCTTTGGTTGCCAATTAAGCAGTATGAGCATGAAGTCATCATTCCAATAGCACCTAAAATGGACTGACTCTTCCCGCTGAAAAAATTACAAAAAATTAACTCACCATCAGCATAGAAAACAAAATTTTGATTCATTGCCGATATCCTGGCTGACTTGCCTGATGTGCTCATCCAATACAATTTCCTTCATGATCGAGCAAATTGTTCACTCATTTTTCACTTTGGAAAAAATCTAAATTTCTAAAAATTTCTAATGACAAAATTAAGGCAGTAAGACAATCTTGAAAAATTTGAGAGTTGAAAAAAAATTTGATTTTGAGTGCAGAAATATTTAAAAATTTGAAGTGTAACAATACAAAAATAAAATGAAAAAATACTATGCAGCTGTGTCAACTGCATGAACTGCAGTAAGGTGCTGTTCCTCCTTTCAGATGATTATGGCACCTTTGGCATTCATATCACCTTTCACCATCAAAGTTCCTTTTGAACATGAATACCTCATTTACCTTGAGGTAATTTATTTCCAAATCACAATTCTCAGTTCTTTCAAAAATCATCTGATCTCGTAACTTCTGAGGTTGTTTTACCATATTCAGGTGTTCAACTTCTTCTGTTTGAGTTCAGTTTGACTTGAAGTGAACTTCAAATTTAGACTTCTCCTTCTCTAACAATTCCCCATTCACATTCTTCACCTTCACTTTAACACTCCGTGGCATTTGATCCTGTACAATGATGCTATTTATCACCTCTGGCTTCTTCTTTTCACCTTTGTCTTCTTTTTTAGCTATCACATTTTCACCAAAATTAGCTTTCACATCTGTCCCTAAAGACGTGACTGATTGCTTCTGAGGCTCAGATGACAGCCTTGAAATAGGACTGATGAAATTAAGCTTTTGACTCACAGGTAGTGATTGCTGCATATGCTGAATATTGAGCTTCTCTCCTCTGATATATTCCTGAAAATTTGCAGACCATTGATATTTATCTTGATTTGCAGTATTTCCAAGGTATCTGACTTGATTAACTCTCTCAGCATTTGCTGCATTACTACCTACAGTGTGTCCAGACTGTATACCACAACCAAATCTACTGTCTCTACCATATTCATTTTCCCACTTTGTCTTTTGTCTGTTCCTGATAAAATTCAGGCTTCGACAGTCCGATGTATCATGGGAGTAATTCCTATGGTAATTACAGTATGGCTTCTTGAACTTTCTACCTTGTTGATTCAAGATTTTTCCCTCCTCAACAATTGCAGTCAAGTCTTTTAAAGCTTGGCTGTTAGCTATAGTCCTTTCACACAAACTCTTGAAACTTTGCATCATCTTGGCAAGCAACATAGATATCTTCAGTATGAGGGATTCACTATTAGGTTCATCTGAGTTCATTCCTGATTGAGGAATATGCTTTCGAATCCCCTGTCGGTATTCTCATTTGAAGTATCAGTTGTAGCTTTTTGTTGATCAGTTTTTCTTCGATTTTGCCTTTTTCAGGCGTAAATCGAAATGTTTCTGTCAACATTGGCTACACCTTCTTGCCTCTTCTCCTTTGCCACACTTGAAACATTCTTTCTTTCATAAACTCTTGAAGCAAGACTTTTCCGCTTCTCAATCTTATAAACTTCTTCTGCAATATCATGCCAGCTTTCAAACTCATTACTTTGATCTTGCAACACCATCTGTAACTCTTCTGAACTCTTATACATGAATGTCTCAATAATCAAGCCATTTCTAAACTCTTCTGACTCATTAGCATAAATGGCGTCTACCAACTCACTTATTCTTATGAGGAATTGAACTGGATGTTCATCAGATTTCATTTCAATATTAGCTAGCTTTCTCTTCTGCATCTGGACATTGTATCCTGGTGCATACACTTGAATGATTTTCTTTCTGGCAATACCGTAAGAAGTACAGTGTTTGATTATACTCTTTGGTACACCTTTGGAATGTCTTCGTAGTGCTGCAATTTTGATCTTATCTGGGGTATTCAACAGAAATTCTCCTTCTAGCTCATTGAGAAAACTGACTACTTGTGGCTCTGTCATGTCATCAAGAAGTAATTTTGGTTCAACAGCTCTAGCTATATCTGAAACAGTAAGCTCGAATCCATCAAATGAGGAATCAGATCCGTCAAAATCTGATATATCTCTTTTGATCTTCCTGGATCTATGCTTTCTCTTTCTAGCTTTTTTGTTACTAACTTGATCACTGTCTATTGCTGCATCACTTGCTTCATGAAAGTTTTCTCTCACTGTATGACATTCAGATTTTGGGCTGATTTGCTTTTTAGCTTGAGGTTTTTTCACAATAACAGTGGATGAAGCAGTATTAGACAATGCCATAACTTTTTGCACTGACTCATCTACTCTGGACTGCTGCAACTTTTGGTCATCAGCAATTGCCTTTGCAGACGTCATTGGCAAATTTTCTGCCACACTCCTTCCTTGCAGATCACCTTGACTCATAACTACTGATCTCAGATTTTCACCACTCACCATTGATTCCTGACATTTGTCGCCATTGATTTTGGACAATATAGCAAATAATGAATTGATCATCCATTGCATCTTCTCCATATTTTGATCGATTTTCTGGCACCAATCATAATCAAATCTATGGTAATTTGGCGAATTTCAATGGTGATAATTATCGTAATTTGATGGCAGTTGATCACAATAATCGACTGGAATCTTTGCCATAAATGGATCGGCAATATCGTAATTGATTCCAGAATTGAGCACATTTTTCTTACTTGGCATCTCAATTTCCGTTCTTTTTGAGAAACCTTCAGGCATATCAGAACTCTGGGTGACTCTGTGCTTTTCAATGATGCAAGTGTTGGAAGCCACCACTTGTTATGTTAGAAGCCTTTTGCTGAATGTCCGAGGATGTCAGCAATATGACTAAAGGGTGTTGAGAGTGGCCAAAGCAGCCACCTCAACTACGAATTGTTGCAAAAAGAGAGCACCTTTCCCGCTGCTCGGTTGGCTCAGTTGGTTAGAGCGTGCGGATGGTAGCCGCAAGGTCCTGGGTTCAAGTCCCAGACCAAGCCTAACTTTTACTGAAGCCTCGAGTAGCGGGAACAGGTTGCTTCAACACTGGTGGCCCTTGACGGTCCATCAAACTCGACGGCGGAGGGATGTTGAGAGTGGCCAAAGCAGCCACCTCAACTACGAATTGTTGCAAAAAGAGAGCGCCTTTCCCGCTGCTCAGTTGGCTCAGTTGGTTAGAGCATGCGGATGGTAGCCGCAAAGTCCTGGGTTCAAGTCCCAGACCGAGCCTAACTTTTACTGAAGCCCCGAGTGGCGGGAAAAGGTTGCCTCAACATTCAGACCCGAAGCCTCAATCTTGTCTTACCTCTCTAAGAAAAGACCTGCACAACATTTTAACTTAGTTCAAACATCATTCCCTCCATTCCTCACATGGAGTCTAAATTCAGAAGATTGTCATAATCTATAAAAATATCACAAGTCAGCATAGGATTTTCTTCCCATCTATCTAGTGAAGTTTTAAATAGATCTGTTTTTACGACGGTGGGCGAGACCAGCAAAATAAAAAAAAAATTTCATCAAGAAATAAATTTTTCACTAGGGAAAAAAATTTGCGCCAGAAAATTTTTACTGGGCAGCAGAAGAAATTTTTTGACCAAAAAAAACTTTTCCATGAGGAAAAATTGAAATTTTCGTTTTGCTGGTCTCGGGCACCTGCATCGGCCGAGACTGGCAACTGGACCAGGCTGGCAACAACTTACAGTAATAACACTTGCCTCCCTCGGGCACCTGCATCGGCCGAGATCGATAAAATCAAGAGAAAAAAATTTAGCCATAAAAATTTTTTTTTCGCCGAGAAAAAAAATTTCATCCCAGAAAATTTTTATTTGGCAGCATAAAAAATATTTTGACCAAAAGAAAATTTTTTTCCATGATGAAAAATGGAAATTTTCATTTTGCCACTCTCGGGATAGCCAAGAGCTGCAATTATTGATGAGCATCTGTTTCTTTTGATTTGCTTATAATAGCGCCAAAAACAAGAGAAATACTGTGCGGCCAATGAATTCGCATGGATTATTGGCAGCTTTGGCTTAGTTCATCGTGCTGTAGTCTGTTTTTCTAGAAATGCCCCTAAATCATAAAAATGGAAAGCAAGTATCATTTCAAATTTTCACGATTTTCTATCAAAAAACATGTCGCATGGGACTCAAAACTGTGTAAATGACCTCACCTCCAAAAATTTTTCGACAAACAATTTTACAGTAAGAGCATTATGTAAACGGTTTAGACGACAGTATTGATTTGTGTCTCTTTTCTATTCGGAAGCATTTTATATAAAAAGCAGACAATAAGCTTGGAAAGGCTGCAACTATAAAAATTGTCACATACAGAAGCTACGCATTTTTCAAAAAAACGCAAAATTCCCCATTTTCTCTGGACATTTGAATTATTTCCATAATGTGGCAAACTGGGCATCGATCTGTAGATCTCCCTGAGACCGACTCAAAAAATCTTTCATTCAAAAAGTTCATCTTAATTTTTAATAGTTATGGCTACTAAAATTTGATGCTGGGAACATTACAGTTTGCACTAGTCTTTTTCTAACGGACTGAAGCCTATAGACTGAGATCTTCATTTTGACAGACAAAAAGCTTCAAAAATACTCTTGCCCAGTTTGAATGTAGACTAGTTAGGTCGGTCTATAGACTTTAACGTCCTTTAACGGCATTAGGACCATGAGCACCCGAAGTCGGGGCGGGGTCTCCAGGTAAAAGTTTTTGCTAAATTTTCGCTCAAAATAACAAAAATGGTCAAAAGAGTCGTGCTTATGTGCCAAAGAGCAGCGAAAATATTTAGTTGGCGCGGAAGCCCGGAAATTATTGTTTTGACTGAATTCTGATGAAGATTGGTCATTTATTGGCCTGTTAATGACATTTTTCTGAAAAATATGTGGATTCCATGGCAATTTTTATCTTAAAAGTTCCAGCTTTTTCAGGCTTAGCACAACAAACTGCAGAACAAAGCTGCTAATAATTCATGCGAATTGGTCGATTATTTTCGATCGCGGCTGATGTATCCGAGAGCAGCAAAATGAAAATTTTCATTTTCATCACGGAAAAAATTTTTAGTCAAACTTTTTTTCTTCTATTTCAAAACATTTTTTTCTGCTGCCAATTAAAAATTTTCTGGGAAGAAATTTTTTTTTCTCGGCGAGAAATATTTTTTGTTGGCGAAAATTTTTTTGTTCTTGATTCTGCCGGTCTCGGCAGGTACCCGAGACCGGCAAGTGCTATTACTGTAACTTGTTGCCGACCTCGTCTAGTTTTGGCGGTGTTGGCTGATGAAAAAATTTCAATTTTTTATCCCGGAAAAAATTCTTCGGTCAAAATTTTTTTTCTGCTGGCAAATGAAAAGTTTCTGACGCAAAATTTTTTTCCTTGGTGAAAAATTTTCTTCTTGATAAAATCCTTTTTCTTAGTGAAAAATTTTTTTCTCGATGAAAAATATTTTTCTTGATTTTGCCGGTCTCGTTAGGTTAAGTTTTCCCTGAATGCGCTTCCGAAAATTCGGATTGGAGCACACGTTTACATATAACTGTTTCATATTTTCTGCAATTTCATTATGTCATTATGAGATTTGCAAACGTTTTCCGATTTGCTTGCAGGTTCACACGTATAGCATTATACGGGAGACCATATAAGTTACTGTATCGCACTGGGATCGATTTTCTAAAACATTAGCCAGTCAGCACTCAGCAGCAGTGTTTTTTTTGTGCCAAAACATGGTTTTTGGCACAAAAAAATTTGGAATGGCACAAAAAAATTTTGAGCGTTTGTGCCAATTGGCACAAAATTTTTGGCTAGTCAAGCATTAAATTTCCTTAATTTTTGGACGTTTTAGGAGCTGAAAATGGAAAAATTTCTCCGCGCTCCGCGCCGAGTCAATGAATCATATTTCCTAATTCCTATTCATATATATTTGACCCCAACGGGAACGATTTCTCTTCTAACAGTGTATTAGTATCGTTGCAGCAAACTTTATAGGCTGTCAATGACTGATGAATGAGAAGAAGTTCTGAATATTCTCTGTTAATTGATCGGATTCAAAGCTGAAATTCTTACTTTTTCTGTTTGATTGATTCAAATAGAAAAATCGATATCGTTGGTAATGGTACAATATTTCGACCCAGAATTTACACAATTTTCGGCTTTATTTTCTCTTATAGATAATTCATATTCGTAGTCAAAAATCGAATCGATTTGAACTCCTTGAACATCTAGATTTATTTAAATTGTGTCAGCATTCCATTTGTTTTAGAGTCGTCGTGAACTATTTTCTTGTACAGTTTTTTTTATCTGACTGACATGTTTTAGCTGAAAAATAGGTTGGGCACGATTTTTCCAAAAAATAATGAGTTTTAAACGGGCTTTTATCAAACCTCTGGCATAAATTTTTTCCACAATTTCCAGTATATTTCTAGTAAAAAAATTTTTTGTGCCAGTGGCACAAATTTTTTTGGCCTCTTGTGCCAATTGGCACAAATGTCCGTGCACAAAAAAAAACGCTGCCAGTCAGTGATATTTTCGTGCCACCGTTTTTTTCCTCAAATGCATACCTGTACTTGGGGGGGGGGGTTGGGGGGACCCCCCCAACTTGGCCAACCCTGTACCCAAAATCATTTACCCCCCCCCCCCCAGTTTGGAAAAAATTGAAAAAATTTGCAGAAAAGTGTATGTTTTTTGGCCTTTTTTGGGAAGAATTTCGACTTTTTCCTACCCCCTCCCAAAATTTCGGATTTACCCCCCCCCCCCCCAACTGGTCGGAGGTCTTACATACAGGTATGCTCAAATGGGGTCTTTTAAGGAAAAAATTTCTGAATGAGGAAAAAAATTTCGGTATGGTTCTCATCGTGGAAAAAATTTTGGGGAATTCAAAACCGAAAAGATGCGTTTTGGTAGACTTGAAAGCAGCAATTTTTTTTGTGCACGGACATATGTGCCAATTGGCACAAGAGTCCAAAAAAAAACTACGGATCTTATCCAATTTAAGAACAATGTAAATAGTAAATAAAGTCGAACATTGTGTAAATTTTCGGTCGGAACAATGTACTATTACTAAGGATATAGAATTTTCTATTTGAATGAATCAAGCACAAAAAGTAACAACTTCAGTTTTAAATCCGAATGTAACTGAAGGAACAGATAATATTCAGAATTTATTTCCATTCATCATTCATTGACAGCCTATAAACTTTGCTGCAGCGATGCTGATACACTTTTCGAAGGAAACTCGTTCGCGCTCGCTTGGGTCAAATACGAGTAGATAATATTATGTTCATTGACAATGACCCGGCGCGAAGCGCCGAAATTTTTTTGCATTTTCCGCCCCTAAAACGTCTGAAAATCAAGGAAATTTAATGTTTGAACAGCCAAAAATTTTGTGCCAGTTGGCACAAACGCTCAAATTATTTTGTGTTAAAAACCATGTTTGGGCACAAAAAACACTGCTTGAAAGGGTCAAAACCTCAAAATTTCATGTGATGGCTATAATCTTAAATATTTTCTATCAGGCGCGGCCGTAGCATATAAACTTCGACTTACTAATTAACATTCAATAGTTTCTATTAATCAAGTTAGCTCGTTTCATTTTCTAATCGTTAACAGTCAATTATGTCGCCCAAAATTGAGATTTCTCATCAATTATCTCAATTTTTTCTCTCGATGCTTGGAATTTTTTAAACGTTTGCATGCAACCTAAACTTTTGCGTTTATTGAAGGTGGAAATTGAAGACATAATTCTAGACTGAAATTTTAGATTTTATTTTCTGTTCATGAATATCTGTCGGAGAGATTTATTTTCCAGCGTTTTAAAATATTAAAACCTTGAAATTTTTCCGGCTCTTCGCGAAGGAATTTCAAACAAATTACACTTCATCAGTTTGACTTTAATTTATTTCTCAACGTTGTAAAACATTTTCCAGCGTTTTAGAAAGTGAAAATCCAAAAATTTTTCCGGCGCTCCGCGCCGAACCAACTAAATAAAATTCGATGATTCTAATCGGAACCACATAAATGTTACACGTCGATTCAAGCGATAGTCGAATAGTTCGTATTCCAGAACAGATAGGTCTAAAAATACTAAGCAGCGTAAAAAAGCAAAAGTAGATTCAGAATCAGCATTCTTTTTCCGACCAGAAAATCTATGTTTCGTGAGATAAAGTTCAGCAAAAAATAGCCTGATTCACGCCAAGTGAGGGAATTCGCTCTGAAAAGTTTCGTAACTATCAGGCGGTGTTTGGAATTTTTGACTACAGTAAATATGATACCGAAATGTACGAATTCCAGTGAAATTCCGCAACGCTATATGTTGAAGACAATTGATAGTTATGCAAGATTCATTATCGTACGCAGACATTGGTTGCTTCGTTGCTGAGGTATATGTAATTAATTGAAATATTTTTCATTTCACTATTACTGTATCAACGGTATAACGAATCACTGTTTTTTTCGACGATCTTTTTTCGACAAATGTGGAAACGGGTCAAATTTTTTTTCCACGTGTGGAAAAAGATTTTTTCGTCTTAAAATCCTCGTTTTTTGGCTTAAAATGCTCACAGACGCTTTATCGCATTGTTTTTGAGCTTTTTCAAGCCTTCCGGTGTTTTTAGAGAAGTTAATTCATTAAAATTGAAGAAAAAATTGAAATGTTCGACTTAAAAGCTTAATCTACAAGCATTGTTGAACAAATTTTCTAGCAAACTATCCACGATTATAATTGACTTGAATTACACAAGAAAAGAAACCAATGGTCAAGTCCTCTATGATGACAAGTTAAAGCCCAAAAAAGATGGTAATCTTTCCGACGCATAGCGCCGGAAAATTTTTTGGGTATATTGACATTCTGAGATGCTGGAAAATCAACTTTCCGAACATTTATTTCAAGAATTAGATGACAATTTTGTGTTCAAGAGTCGTAATTTCTAGGATTTTGCGTGAAAAAATTTAAAATCTGTAATCTATTTGTAAACTCTCATGAAGTTGGTCGAAAGTATATGAGTAAGAAGAGTATAAATTTCCGAAAGATATTTCCATGAAGCTTTTGAATTGATTTTACGTTAGCAAAGAAATAATCGAATCATAAAGCATAGAAACTTGATGTATATTGATCTTTCTCAAAAGGAAAAAATGCGAATCTTCATTAAATATTATGGTAAAATGTTGGAGATTACCAATTAAATTATCCTACGTTTAAGATGATGAAAACTATTATAGATTAAGTGATAAATGAAGGTAGACATGATAAAAGCCGCGCCTGAGCTACTTGATGAATAATGATGATTATAAAAGTATATATAAAAGTTATAAAAGGAAACTTTTGAGATTTGGGCCTCCTAAAACGCACCAAAATGCATCTTTTCAATATGAAAACCCCAAATTTGTCTTCCACATTATAGTGAAAATGTGGGAAAAAACAGTGTAACGAATTCTAATTTTTCCGCTGATGAATTTGCGTGGTTAATAGCAGATAAATTCCTGAGAACTCTATTGTTAACATGCTTCACCCGCTCCTGTAGCACATACCTGTAATTTGGGGAGGTTTGGCCCATCCAACTTGGCCAACCATTACCCAACCCCCCCTCCAAATTGGCCAACAATTACCCAACCCCCCTCCCAGTTTGGAAAAAATTGGCAAAAAAGTGTATGTTTTGTGCCTTTTTTGGGAAAAATTTCGACCCTCTCCCCCAAAATATCGGATTTAACCCCCCCCCCCCCCCAATTGATCGGACCTCTTACAGGTATGCTGTAGAACACCAATATATTCTTCATGAGCTCTTGACTAACATAACCATTTGAATAACATAATAACTCATAACCCAACCCCCCCCCCAGTTTGGAAAAAATAATTTGCAAAAAGTGTATGTTTTTTGGCCTTTTTGGACAAAATTTGGGAAAATTTCGACTTTTTTTCGACCTACCCCCCCCCCCCCCCAAAAAACAAATTTCGGATCTACCCCCCCCCCCCCCAACTGATCGGACCTCTTACAGGTATGACACGGACTACAGGCGGACTAGGCCCATGTTTGAAGGGAGAAGGGGTGAATCTCTTCCCCCCCTAAGTTTTTTTAGAATGAAATTTTCAGCACTATAATTGTACTTATTTATCACAATGCCCGAATTAAATTATTATATTTACATACTTTTCGTCAAACACGGAATTTAGCCACTGATCCAAGCACACATAAACTAACTGAAAATGAGTCGTCTTTATTGCAAAAATGATTTTCTTTTTATTCATTGAATTCTAAATTTTTTTGTGAAATTCCCCTTTTTTTAAATCCTGGATCATACCCATATCCAAAATTTTCAAAAAGGGGCGAAACTTTCCAAAATTTTTTTATAATTCACTGAATAGAAAAAAAAATCAAAATCATTTAAAGACGACTTATTTTCAGTTAGTTCATGTGTGCTTAGATTAGTGTCTAGATTCTATGTTTGACGAAAAGTATGTAGGAATGATATTGCTGAAAATTTTTTCCTAAAAAAATTTAGGGGGGAATTCCCCTCCCCCTTCCCCCTCTAAATACCGGCTTGTCCTGGATACGGGTATGCACGGAGGCAGGCACTAATCATCTCAAGACATCACTAATGAATACAATAGTGGTCAAAATCAGCCAGTTAGTCGTTAAACGATTAGTAATCATCTTCTGAAAGCTTAATTATCTGCCAGGATCACTGTTAAGAAACAATTCATCAATGAAAATTATCAAGAGCGCTTAAATTTTGCTCATGAACATTTGCATTGGAAGGCTGAAGATTGGAGTTAAGTTTTATCTTCAGATGAATCAAAATTTGGATATTTTTCACAAAAGTCAAAGGTCTTTGTTCGTCATTGTATTGGTGAACGTTTTAACTTGAATTGCCTACTTGGTGCTATAAAACATGGAGGTGAAGGTAACGTTTTAGTTTGGAGCGCATTTGGCTGAAATGGCGTGGGCAACTTAGAAGTTGTCCCTAGTCATCCCAAATTCACTACATTAGCTTATATGGAGTCATTAGACAATAATTTATTCAAATCACTTCAAATGTGTCTCTCTAAGCCATCAGAATATTTTTATTTCCAACAAAATAATGATCCCAAACACAAGGCAAAAATTACCGAAAGTTACTTTATTGAAACCCGTACACCCCTGTTATTTTTTCGGCCCTAATCGCCAGACCTTAATGCAATTGAAAACCTTTGGTTAATTCTGAAGAACAAAATATGCTAAAGTCGTTCCCGGGCCAGAAGTGGTGCACAAATGGTTGAAAAACTTTATGATGTTTGGAATTCTATAAGTGTCGCAGAATGTCAAGGATTGATTAGTTCGATGCCTGATCAAATGAAAGCTGTAATAACTGCTAAAAGATACCCAATTATGTTTTGATTTCATTATTGGATATAGAAGTGTCATCAAATTATATTTACTTTTTGGTATGTTCTAATAAAAATATGTATAAGCCTTACAATTTAATAAAAATGCATAAAATCATGAGGTGTCCTAAACTTTTGAGCATGACTGTAAATATATGACTTGAAATTACAAATACCACGAACTTTTTTCTACAAATGTGGGAAGAGGTTACATTTCTTTCCACATGTGGAAAATTTTTTACGACAAGTTTTCATCATAAAATCATACGAGTTACTAATGAAACCCATAAATATATGACTGGGACTTACAACGAAATGCCTCATCCCCAGGATTGGGGAAAACCCCACTTTCAAAATTTCAAATTTGGATTTTTTAGTTTTTTATGGGCCTTTTTGGGTTTTTCTAGCGTACCCGTATCCAGGATTTTCAAAAAAGAGGCTAATTTTCCGAAAAGCTTTAGAATTTACTGAATAAAAAGAAAATAATTTTTGCAGTGAAGACGACTTATTTTCAGTTAGTTTATGTGTGCTTGAATTAGTGCCTAAATTCCATATTTGACGAAAAGTATGTAAATATAATGATTTAATTTGGGAATTGTAATGTATAAATACAATGCAGAGCACCCCATGGCGGGAGGGGGTATGGGGGGGTATTACCCCCGTCTTAGATTTGGAAATTCATTTACTACCCCCATAAAAATAGCTCACTATAGCAAAAAATTTTGGTAGACTTCATCCTCTCCCCAGTAATTTATACTAATTCGAGAAAAATTGTAGAATGTGTGATTCTGAGGAATTACTCACTGGTGTTTTTGACACATTTACTGAGCAAATGATAATGGGAAAGTATGCAACTTCCGTGCCATATAGCGATTTTTAGGAAAGGATATCAGCACATTAATATATACTACTTGTAGGAAATCATTATACATTTAATTGGGAGATTAAATAATGACTTGTATGTATATGTGATTTATCAAAAAATCGCCCCCTGGGAAGAAAAACATTATGTTCTTAAAATTTTTCCTCTTCACGCTCTCCTTTCCTTTTTCCCGCTTTTGGGTTGGGTCTTCTATGCTTCTTTATGGTTACCCAAGCTGTGGCATACCTTCCTGCTATGAGTTGAGACACGTGAGGTCTGTTGACGTAGATCAAGAATGGTACTTGGTTTCAAACTCGTAGTTCATAATCTAATGGGATTAATAATACTAAAGCCACATTCAGCATGAGGACTTTCAATTGGAAGTACTGTTCCAAGCCTTATCAGTGAAGGAATAAGCCCATACTGCTGAAGATGTGAAGATGCTGGTTCAAATAATGTTTCCAAAAGTATGTTGTGGCGGATTCATGATTGGGAGCTGGAAAATAGAGTTGAAATAGTAAATGTTTTTTGACTGTAAAAAGCATAAAGTAGGGACATTAATCATTTTTGTAAGTTCTATGTGGTTAGAGTACTACAGCTCCCCCCTCCTTCGCAAAAACCTGTGAGCAAAAAAAAAGGTCACGGCATATTTCAAGTACTACCCTTAAAATGTACGATTTTACCCCTACCTAAATTTTCGACCTTGGGGACCTCTGGTACAATGATATTGCTGAAAATTTTATTTTAAAAAAAATTTTAAGGGAGGACCCCCTCTAAATACGGCCCTGTTTTCTGGGTTTACTCAGTTTTTTTTAAATTTCACAATTGTAGATGTGAATTAAGTAAAAGAAAAGCAAATGCAACATCACTAAAGTTTTATTCTTCATAAAGCAAAACATTTTCAGATCATTTTTCCTGATTTTAAGCCAAAATATTCTAATTCCTTATCATAACAAATAAAATTATATACTTCTGCAGCCTAAGCCTAAGCCTAAGTGATTCAATGATATGTGTGCAGGAATGGCTCGTTGGTTCCTCTTATGCTGATAAAATTGTGACTAAACTGTGCAAGAATAAATTTTGATCGAATTTTGAAATTATTTTCATTAGAAAAACACGTAAACACTTGCTCCTATAAAATTTCTGGTATCATATTCAAAATCAGTGACATCGATTCACCCAAGTAATTATTCTAATTTGAATTCTAAATTTTTTCGATCGGTTTTTGACCCATGTGGAGACATGCTAAGTTACTAATATCAAAGCTTCATTACCACACATAAAAATCGTAGGTTTAGGTTCAGGCTTAGGTTTAGGCTCAGGCTTAGGTTCACGCTCAGGTTTAGGGTTAGGCTTAGGTTCAGGCTTATGCTTGGGTTTAGGATTAGGTTCAGGCTATGTTCACGCTTAGGCTTAGGTTCAGGCTTAGGCTTAGGCTCAGGTTCACGCTTAGGTTTAGGGTTATTCTTAGGATCAGGCTTAGGCTTAGGTTTAGGTTCAGACTTAGGTTCAGGCCTAGTCTGTGGCTTAGGCTTAGGCATGCAGAGGTTAAATTTCCAGTTCATGCAAATTTAGTAGTGAAAATTGCATACTTTAGTTCATTTGCATAATTTGTGTTATTTCGACTTTTTGACCATTGGAGTTCATGAGCGCCACTTACTTCTATAGTCTGTTTTTTATAAAATGCTTCCAAATAGAAAAGTGACACAAATTAGTACTATCATCAAAATCCTTTACCTGGAGCTCTTACCCTAAAATTTCTCACTCGAAAAATTGTTAAAGGTTAGGTCAGTGTGCTCGCGAATTTCCGGTCCTAGATATTATATCGTTTGTGAGAAAACCGTAAAGATCTGAAATACTACTTGCTTTCCACTTTCATTATTTAATAGCATTCCAAGAAAAACAGACTATAGTTCAGAATCGTGTCCAGCATCATGGAAAATTAAATTAAAATTAGAAAATACCGTAAACTTGAATTATTCCCCTTTGCCCATCAGATTTTGTCTTTGAGAAATTTGGGAAGTTTAGACAGTTTTTATTTTCAGAGTGCAATCACTAGAATATATTAGTCGATGGTTCTTATTTAGTATCGGAGGGTTTAAACTAACTTTCTACTAATTTACTGAATTTTGGATAAAATTTTAATCGACGAGAGAAGTTCCGGATACACATAAAAACTCGAAATGATCGAAGAAGCTCAGCTGGAAAAGACAAAGAAAGTGGATGAAGAAGAACAAGATCAAGTGAGTTTTTCCCATTGTTTCATGACAGGTGAAAAATTTTGATTGTTGTGAAAATTCTAGCCGATTTGAGAATTTCAACTTTTCGCATGAAAAGGAATATGTAATAATTTTAGGTGAGCCTCGAGCGTTTAGAAGAACAAAAATTGATGTCAAAATTCCCAAGCATGAAAAAAGCGCCCGTGGGTTCGCAATTTTTACAAAAACGTTTGCAACAACGTAAATTTTTCGACTCGGGCGACTATAATATGGCCAAAGCTAAAGGCCTTAAATTACCCGTCAGCGGCGCTGCGCCCAATCCCGGGGATAACGAAAACGTTCAACCACCACCAGTGGCCGGCGGCATCATCGATAAAAAAACCGACGCTCGCAAAGAATCAGAATCGAAAATCGCTACCATTTTAACGACGGTAACGCCGCCGAAAATAAGCCAATCGTCGTTATCAGTTTCGATCGGTGAGCGATTTTTTGGGAAATCTCTTGGGTGGGTATATTCAAGCTCCCGGTTTCGCGCCCAAGGCAACCTGATTATGTCGAGGGTGGCCTGAAACAAGGGGGTGAATGGATTTTTAAATGCTTTTCAGCAGTGATATTGTTGAATTTTTTGTCGTATTTTTTCTATTTTTTACGAAAAACTTGAGTTGTGGTTTCCCATTATGCTCAAAACGATTCTGAACTCGGAATAAGTGGCGCTGGTGAACTCCATTGGTCACACAGTCGAAAAAACACTAGGTATGGGCTTAAGTGCAGGCCTAAGGCTCAGGTTCAAGCTTAGGCTTACGTCCAGGCTTATGCTTAGGTTCACGCTTAGGCTTAGGTTCAGGTTGAGGCTTGGGTTTAGGCCTAGTTTCACGCTTAGGCTCAGGTTCAGGTTCAATCTTAGACTTAATCTGAGGTTCACACTTAGGCTTAGGTTCTCGTTCTGGCTAAAGCTCAGGCTTAGGTTTAGGCTTAGGATTGGGTTCAGGCTTAGGCTCAGGTTCAGGTTTAGGCTTAGATTCAAGCTTAGGCTTAGGTTTAGGATCAGGTTTAGGTTCACACTTAGGCTGGGGCTTATATTCAGGCTTAGGCTTAGCTTAGGCATATAGAGGTTAAATTTTCAGTTAATGCAATTTTAGTGGTAAAAATTGCCTATTTTGGCCCATTTGCATAATTTGTATTTTTCGACATTTTGATCACTGGAGTTCATGAGCGCCACTTATTTCGAGTTCAGAATCGCGTCCAGCATCATGGAAAACCCCAAATGTGGGTTTTTCGTGGAAAATGAGGATGAATATTCCAATTTCTTTAACACAAGAAACTATACCCTGTTCTCGCTAAACCTTTATCTACAATTTTTGAAATATGTTATAAAACAGGATCTACTCCTGAGCTGTGCCAGAAAGCTGTAGTAGTTCTCATATTCAAGAATGGTGACCCTATTGTAATCGAAAATTATAGACCTGTTTCACTCTGTTGTGTTGCCTGCAAAGTTATGGAAAAAATCATAAATCAAAACCTCGTGCATTGTCTTGAAATATCGAACATCTTGTCTAATAAACAATATGGTTTTAGGAAGAAGAAATCATGTTCTCTACAACTATTATACTGCAGGAATATTAGACTTGTTCACTTGATGAAAATATACCATTAGATAATATACATATTCATTTCAGCAAAGCTTTTGGTACTGATCCCCATGACCTATTACTGAAAAAATTGAACAATTTTAGAGTACCTATTATATGCCAAAAATGGGTCATGGCTTTTCTCAGCCCAAGATATCAAGCAGTCAAGGTAGGTTTGGCAATATCTAGTTATCTGCCTGTTACAAGTGGTGTACCACAAGGATGTGTTCTTGGTTCTACTCTCTTTTTGATGTTTATAAATGATTTGTCTGCCTTAGATAGAATATCAAAGTGATCTTGTACTCTTTGGTAACGATCTAAAAATTTTCAACAAAGCAGTAGACTTTGGTCAACTGCAAACTGATTTGAATAAAGTAATTGAGTGGTCCATGAAAAATCGATTGTCTATAGCCAAAAATAAGAGTAACGGCCTACACCTTGGGAAAAATAATCCTAAACAGATTTACTCATTGGGAGATTCAACTTTACTTAAGATTAGTCAAGTAAAAGATATCCGAATCATAATTACTGACTCTCTCACAAACTGCTCAGTGTGCTTCCCTGTTTAAGAAAGCCTCATGGATTGCAAACCTAATATTGCGCAGCTTCACATCCAGAAATAAAAATTTATTAACAAAGGCTTTTATCACATATGTTCGTCCTATACTTGAATATTGTACGGTTGTATGGAATCCAAACTTTCAATCTGATATCAACAAAATTAAAAATGTTCAGCGGAGATACAAAATAATTATTCAGATCTGACAACAATATATTATATCTTGAGCGTCTAAACATTTTGAACCTCGAACCTCTTGATCTCCGACGCCATCGCTTTGATCTTGTTCAGGCCTATAATATAATACGCTGTAATATTTTACCTTTTGAACAATTTTTCACTTACTTTCACAATAACAATCGTGCAGAAAATTCTTTCAAATTAGAGCTTTATAAATTTCGTCGTGATGTTTTCAAATATGACTTTTGTAATCGTGTTGTTAAAGCATGAAATTCTTTGAATGAATATATGGTATCATTGAGCAATGTAAAAACTTTTTTGATAAGGTGTAACTTAATTTGCTAATTATATTTAGCCATTACACTTTTCCGTTTATTTTGTATTGTATTAACATTAACTTTCGTAATTAATAAATTAACTTATCTTATCTTATTTCAGAAAAAAAGATATATAATTACTGAAAATTTTTTATTTGATTCAATCCAGTAGTCATGTAGTTGTGAGACCTTTCTATCTTTTAGTGTGCAGACATGTTGCCTCACGAAACTCATCATTTAGTCAAGTTGTACAGCGTGAGCCAAAGAAAGGTTACCGGTGCTGACTTTCATAACTTTCGAATGAATGAAGCTTTTTCAATACGGATTGCTGCAGTAGAATGCTCTATATTTGTCGTTGTTGTAAGGGCCATATGCTCCTAGCCTCTTTGGTTTTCACAG
Source organism: Romanomermis culicivorax (assembly GCA_963922205.1). NCBI lineage: Eukaryota > Metazoa > Nematoda > Enoplea > Mermithida > Mermithidae > Romanomermis > Romanomermis culicivorax. Next base: position 1,211,845 of record CAWUHX010000052.1, read on the forward strand.
AAATTTCGTGAAAGTGTTTTTATAAAGCAAAATCAATGAAAAAGTTGTCTCGGTGTGAAAAAGATCTCATAAGGTTGCTTACACACAAGAATACTTTTAAATCACCCAGATTTGTAATTTAAACGTAATTTTAAGTGATCAATTTCTTGTTTCAATATAGACAAAATTTTCCCAAAATCAAAATCTTTCGTTTTGCAATTGGAAAAAAGCGAAATCAATTCTGCCATTGACCAGTTCGAAAAACTATTAGACATAGTGGTGAAACAGAAGGGAGAACACATTGAAACGGCTCTCTTGTTTTAAGCTGTCATACGGTTCTTATAGTTGGATCTACTCTACTTTTTTTCCTGTTATAAAACATCTTTGTCATTTTTTTATTTGCAAAAAAATCAACGTTTAGTATTTTTGATTCTAGTCAGTCAATATTCGAGCTATCTGCCTGAAGCTTTGCCGTTTTTATGCTAGATGTTCGACAGCAGCAAGACGCATTGAATAAGCTCCATCTATTCGGAAGCTATGAAAGCCAGCACCTAAAAGTTCAATGGTTCCGTTTACTTAAAGTCCGGAAACCGGTTTAAAAATCGGAATTTTTGTTGTAAAACCGGAAATAATGTGTATTTATAGCGCGAAGCGCCAAAAAATGACATTTTTAATTTTTTTCCGACCAGAGGTACTGGGATTCCTATGGCTAGTCCTTTTCAACTATACGATTAGTCAATCTCGAATGGTGTTGCCATATAGCTAACGATATCTGACGTTTCCTCCCAATTATATGTACATGCATGTACTAAATACCATCTATATAACATTTGAAAAATGGTACTCTTGCCACAATGTTTTTTATGACTCTATAAATCAAATACTGTTTATGCACTTTCAAAAATATAGATTGTTAAATTATAAAGACACATTTAAGCATGAACATACTGTCAAATATCAGAAAATGACACTTAATTATTTGTGCACCTGTCTTTTCCTTATAGCTTTTTTTGGGGCCGGAAATATCGAGACCTTCAGAGGGGGAGTTTACCCCATCCCCTACGCGCGTCTTTGATCCAATATTTTCCATTACTTTTTAAAACTTGCAATTTTTAAATTTTTTTCATTTTTAAGCCGGTGGTAGGGACTCTAGCGCTCCATGCGGGAGCCCGACCGGCATGGAAATCCCGACCCCCGAAACCGTTCCTCTCCGCAAGACCAGTATCGTGACGACGACGGCCAGTAAACTATCGCCGCAGCCGTTGTTGCACCATTCACCGACGGGCAATAACCCGCTGCCGGGAAGTTTGGATTAAAGTTGAAAAAAATTGAGCGCTCAAAAGAACGCGGAGTGGGGAAAAATTCAACTTTTTTTTGCGCGCGGAAAAGAATGTAAATCTTGACGTTTTTTGTGTGACATTTTTAACGTATTCGAAAATGGATAGATTTTTAGAACTTGTAAAATATCAAATTCTAAAATTTTAAACGGCTAAAATTTTTCGATATTGTGAAAATAATAGCCGAAAAAGCTTCGTCCTGATTATTGCTTGAGACATTTTCAGAAAGTTTCGCTAGATCTTTCATCAAAATTTGACATAATTTTTTCCGACTACATTAATACAGGCGTTTAAAAATTTTTTTTAATTCTTGTTACTTTCGTATCCATTCTGACGAATATCGATCCGGAAACGAAATAATTTTGTTCTGAAAAATGATTTTTCTTTTTTTGCTTCAGTTTCAAAAATCAAAAGAGATTTTTGAAAAAGATTCTTCAGTTAAACCTTGTCCAAAAGAGTTCATGCTTGAAAAATATAATATTTTTCGATTTGGTGTAATACTTCTCAATCCTGAAGAAATATTTATGTCTCAAAAGGTACAGTCAAGAACATGGAATTTTTTTAAATCTCTCGAATCTTTTCTTACCATAGAATGGGTTTTTCTGATATTCTTGCAAATAATAACAGTAGAAAAACAAGTTCTATTTTGTTTTCAGAATTTTCTGACGAACTATATGTTACATAGAACAAATAATTCTTTTTGAGAAAAAAGGTTTGTGTAAACGGCTTCAATAGACGACAGTGTTAATTGTGGTTATTATTCGAGACAATATTGAGTCAGTTTTTGAACCTCATCTTTTCTCCTTCAGGCTGATTTATCGAACTATCAATCTTGGGTTGAGATATCCAAAATTTCAAGAAATAGTATTCTGCAGTTTTGCGAACTTTTGTTGAAACGTCAGATTAATCTGCTTCTCGTCATTAATAATTGTTCTATTTTCCCTAACAGCATTTCAAGTACAAAATTATAAATAAAAACCGGAAATTTCAACCAAATTCCCAAACTAGATTTTTCGCATCCCGACTGTTGAGGTTGTCGCAGGAATTTTCGGAAATCTGCCCTTGAATTATATCGATTTTTGAACAGTTTCTCTTTATTTTTTCTAAAATCCCATTATTCCCTCTGGGGGTGTTCTCCATGGTTTTATTTGCAATTCTCTAAATGGGATATTTCTGGCCTATCCCATATTATAGAATGAGGCGGGCTCGTGAACACATTTTTTTGTAGACAAATGATATTGTTGCGGTCAGTTTTGTATTTGTACATAAATTATAACCCCACACAACCTTGCGTCATATGTCGTCCTCGGTGTTATGAAAATCAATAAATTAGAATTAGTAATTATTTGAAATACGCAAAATGAAACGTTGCTTAGTGAAACGCTAATGAAGGCTGTCTGGTGACAGTATGGAAATGGGGGTTATTTGCATTTTGTTCGAATCCATATGGATTAGGAATAAACCCTGGTCTCCCGAACATTGATTCTGAGAAGAACTCGATTGATTCCGTCCGAAATTGGTCATTTTTCGCGGTTCTCACCACATTCGATCTCTGGCATTGTCGTCAGTCTGAATTTTTGCTTCCCTAAGCTTATGTTGCAGGCTTAACGATCTTGATTAAATCTTTCATATCCGAGTTGTGTCTTGGTTTCGTCATCATCGATTTTTCTGAGTTTCTAACTATTTTGCGTCCTTGCGTACAAAAATCTTTATGTCTAAAGCTCAGGGGAAAGCATAAATTCATAAACGATACGTACTATAGCATATTCATTATTTGAAAATGATAGAGGCTGCAAATACCAGAAAATTAGGTTCAACTTGACACAAAACTTTACGCTGTAGAAAAATGCTGAATTTCTTCACGGGAAGGTAAAGGGTCACAATTATTGAAAAAAGCAGATTTGAAGATTATTTCGCGCCAAATTGTGTTTGCCCGCTCACCAAAATTTTCTTCATTGATTACAGTGATATGTCTAGTGGTTTTTTCCGTATGGAACCTACTTAATGCGATCGCTGCATTGATCATTCCAAATCAATGGATTATAGTGCTTCAGTCTGAACACTAACCACTTTTGTCTATAAATACGAGCATATAGAAAATCCCATCCAATGAAAATCAGTTATCCACCAGGAAGGAAATGTGATTCCGGCCGGCACCATCTCCGATCAGCTAGCTCTTAAACTCTAGCGAAGTTCAGAACTGTGTATTGTCACATTAAGTGGAAAAAGCCGTACCCACATTGATAGAAAAATGTTGGTTTGTCACATTGATGGAAAAACCATGCCATATTTATAGAAAAATACGGCAATGTCACAGTGAGTGACATGCTGTGACCCCATTGGGAGGCTTTCCTACTTCTGGAACCTAACCCAGCTAGTACTGGCTATAGAAGGAACTATAGGTACTCTGGTGCTGTCCTGGGGTTACTACTGTAGAATAAGGATAACGCCGCCAGGTTAGGGGTGTCAATCCCTTGTCCCATTAAAAATGAAAGATGGACAAGGTCATCCAAAAAATTACCCAATTTGGGGGCCTGATTGTGAACCAGAAGATCCCCTTTTTAGCCCTAACCTGAGCGGAACAATAGCCCTTTTTAGTTGAGGGAAAGCTCTGGGGAAATAACGACTTAGAAAGGGTCCCCCAAAAATACCCTTAACAATAACTCAGTGAGAAGACTCACCTAGTCCGGCTTCAACGAACAGGCGAGGGGGTCCCTGGGTTGATGGTTTGGCTGACGAACGGGAGGGGGTTGTCCGACTCGATTCCTCAGATGATGAAATACTGGAGGCCGGGGGCGACTCTTTTATTTGAAACATGAATGGGGCAACGACCTGCCACAATGGGCGATGGGTAGAAGTTTATGCAAATTAAGGGTGGCGAACATGACGTTGAATAAGGATATGTAAATTTATAAAAGGTGGCAGACGCGAGGGCTAAAACAGGACGAAAATGGGATGAACCCAAAAAAGAGTGAAAAACTAGAGTAACATGCCCTTTTAAGGACCTTGTCGACTACAGTACAGCCTGCGTAGAGCTCACGACGCCCAAGCTATCTTCTGCGGGCGTACTGTAGCCCGTGTGCAAAAGAAACAAAATAAACGAAATACAGTAAAACAAAACAGAAAAATGCATGTGCGAAATAATAAACGAAACGAAATAAAAGTAAATGGTTATGAAATAAAAAAGTGGCGAATAAAATAAAATATCAACATGATGAGAATCACGTCACGTTGGAAAAATGATCGGCACGTGACAGTATTACCAGGGATAAATTATTCTAGTACTTACAACTATAGAATTGCATATCTCCAAAACAGCGATTTTCAAAACACGCCAAAACAACAAATCCGCAAGACAATCAAAACAGCAAGGTTGAGTTTATTTTTAGGGCAGGCCTTTTTGGTTTTGAAAGTGACGAACCAAATAGCTCCTATAGTCTGTTTTTTATAAAATGCTTCCAAATAGAAAAGTGACACAAAGCAGTACTGTCGTCAAAATCGTTTACATAAAGTTCTTTTTGTAAAATTTTTCACTCGAAAAATTGCTAAATATTAGGATAGTATGCTTGCCAATTTCCAGTCCTACATAATATTTCGTTTGTCAGAAAATCGCAAAAATCTGAAATACTACTTGCTTTCCACTTTCATTATTTGGAAGCAATTTGAGAAAAACAGACTATAGGCCTACATTTGAGGATACAAATTTAAATTATGGGAGACAAAAATTTGTTATCGAAAAATAGACTTGTAACACACTGGAATGTAATTAAATTTTATGGACGTTTAACCGCTTGTATACGTGTTCAAAAAATGACTGTTCCAAACTTAATTTCCAGCCACCTTTTTTCGATTTTTTTTGTTCGCAATAAACACGAAACTTTGTGCATTTTTGAACAAAAGATCTTCCAGGATAGCACTGAGTTCGTGTTCTCCTGAAACAAAAGTAAAGGGTAATGAAAAATACAGCTTTTCTGCTATCTGCTATCTTTTCGAGAGCGTAGAGCCGAAATTTCTAATGATTACTTATTCAATACTTATTCCGAAATTTATTATTCCGAAATTTCTAATGATAACTTATTCAAAAAAATCTAATGATAACTTATTCAATAAACATCAGGTTCAAATTTTCTCTTTCAAGAACATGTCTTCATTATTTTACAAATTAAAAAATATAGTCATACTTTCATGAGTTTGAAAAAATTGAAATTAAACTTGAAATTTCTGAAAGTCGCTTCTATGATGCTTATCAATTCAAACCCGGCTTCATGTTTAAAATTATTTAGTCACAAAAAAGTTAGAAAATTCAGATTTTGACATCTAAAATGAACCAAAAGTCTTCTCTTCCATGTTATCCACATTTTTTCGTTTTTTCAAATTTTTTTTCCACGGAAAGTTTGATTTGTGGGAAAACAGTGGACAGACCAATCCGAAGAATAATAGAATGAAATTTGGCGGGAAGCGCTGGAAAATTTTCGATGTTTCCTAATTTTAGAGTAGAAAGCAGAACACTAACTTTGAATCTGAAATTGAATGAAAATAACTATAACCCATTAAAATATAGATATATCAATCAAAATTTTAAGAGCCAAAATGGTTCCTAGACCTAAATTTTAGGAGCCATTTCCAAATTCTTAGGTGCCCATGCCCGATGACTAAAAAAGCCTGTTTCAGAGCCAATTCTCTGTTCATAGATCATTTCCAAGCTAAGATGGCATTTCGAAAAAAATCGAGATGTATGTCATTCTGAGTTAAGATTAATGACGTTGAGCAGAACTGTCGCCCACCCTAAATAAATTTTCAAGTTTGAAACCTCGGCAGTCTCATTTTTTTAGATAAATCATAAGATATTCGAAAGTTTCCCAAAAATTTACAGCTGCAATATACATATCACATTTTTAGGTGAACTAATTCACTTTTTCAAGCTTTTGTTCATTAGAGATGTGGATTCGTCAGACTAATCTGTGGAATTCATTTTGGAATGTTATTCATTCGACTATCTATTTTCTGCGAAATGACAGATGCAGTGAAGACGCTGCAACTCTCCGAAACATGGGCTTTGATGGATTTTTTCTTCCTCTGACCTAGAGTTATTGATAATGATAATTTTTAAGAACGCTGAGATAATTGTACAGATTTTCCGATCAAGCGAAATAAGGAAGGAAATGGAGAGCTGAACCGCTCAGCGATTTTCTGGTCTTATGAGCTTCAGGAACCGCGCAAAAGCAATTTTTTCCGGTTTAACCTATTTTACGGTTGAAGATACATTGAAATTTTAGGAAAATACAAATTATTAGTACGATGAAAAAACAGGAACTTATGGCTCATTTACACTCGCCTTTTCCGACGAAACAGAACGGAATGCAATCGACGGATTCGGAACTTAGTTCAGTTGCAGGTTACTGTCGATCGTTTTCCGCAAGTGCACTATACTTTCCGACTGACCGTCAGAAAAGGCAAGTATAAATGAGCCTTTAGAAGTCTGTGATAATGAAGCCGATCTATCGAGGACTATGAAGTGCCATATTCCATAAATCTGTGATTGAGAACCTGGGGCCGGTTGCAATAACTAATGCTGAGGATCATCGTGAGCTCTGCATTAAGTCGTTAATGCTGAGAATTGGCTAATCGCGAGCTCAGTTTCATCTTTCTCGGGTTGCAATAAAAAAATCGAGCTCACGATTAACTGATGCTCAGGTTTAAGCCCAAGCTCGCGATTATCTCGTCCTTCCAGGAAGAAACATCGCCAATACATTATATTACGCGCATGAAGTGAAAAGTAAACAAAAGTTGGTGAAAAACACTGTGTCCAACATTGTTTGTTTTTCTGTTTGCTGTTCGTATGTCTTTTGTTCCCCCTTACATTTCGAGTAGTTTCAAGGAGAAAACACATTCCAAAGTGAACACCTAGAAAAGAAGTACTTTTGAGAGAAATTTGTCTCGAATATCGATTAGTTTTCGATTTGGACAGCTCAGTTGCATCTTAACCTTGTCTATATGTTTACGACAATGGTATAATGTATAGGTAAGCTACTAGTTAAGCTACAGCTTAAGCTGCAGCTCAGCTGTAGCTTAAGTTTCTTTGATGAAACCGGCCCCACGTCTGGAATATAATCGAAGCCGAAGACATGCACAAAATTCCATTGTCCATAGGTTTCTGGAATGTTGAGAGCCTTTACCCGCTGCTCGGTTGGCTCAGTTGGTTAGAGCGTGCGGACGGTAGACACAAGGTCCTGGGTTCAAGTCCCGAATCCAGACTAACTTTTACTGAAGCCCCGAGCACCGGGGAACAGGTTCCCTCAACAGGAAGATATAAGAATCATATTGAAAAATGTGGAAAGCCATACAGACAAAAGAAGATTTGAGAAAGGAAAAAAGCGGTTTGGAAAACGGATGGTGAATCGCCTGATACTTGTAATTCTCAAACCATCATAAAAGCATACCAGCAGCATTCAAAAAGATCGGAGGGAGGTCTGTAATCCGATACTAGTTTATCTGAATTGGTCGCTGTTTCATCGGGAAGCCTAGGTTTGATGGTTAAAGATCCGAAGTGGCAAAATGTGGATCCTTTGGATTAAAACAGTGTTTCTATTAAGCAAGAAAAATTGGCATCGGGAAGCGAAAAGCTTAATTTAGAAAAAAGAAAATTCGAATCCTAAAAATCTGAATTCGCATTTTAGCAACATTGGATACAGGCCAAAACTAAATATTTATTGTCAAAATGTTGAACAAATCCAACCCGATTCGTATGGTGATTATTTAGTTGATTATGTAGAAAATTCATTATGACAAATATAGAAAACAACAAATTTCTCGGACTCAAATGTACTACTGATGACGATTAACCTTAATGTGCCACTGAAACCGACTTCGCGATCAGAATTAGACTAGAAAATTTATTGCAACCGCATTGCTCGAGGTCGGGTTTAAGTCCGAGCTCGAAATTATCTCGAGCTCGAGATAATCGCGACGTCGGGATCATCCAGAGGTTATTGCAACTGCTGATCGTGAGCTCGAGATTATTTTGCTGGAGACGATTGCGTGCTCGGACTTAAACCCGAATATTGCAACCGGCCCCTGGACATTTTTAGTCTCTGCTGGAAATATGTATCTTACTCGACTCCAAATTTTCGTTCAAGATTAATTTTTTGTACTTTGAGCATTCCGTACGCGGAGGGCAAAAAAAATTAAGTCACTTTTAGCACATCAGAGTCAAGTTATTCATGTGATACAAAAAATATTCAAAGATTTAGTGAAGAGTTAAGAAACATCCGAAAAAAGCGTTTCGATTACGAGTAACTTTGAAATTTATTAGTTCGTTGGTCAATTTTAGCTTGAACCTCTCATTTGAAGCCCTGAAACCCTATATTTGACATTGACAGTTACATTGACAACCATAAAACAGGTTCAACTTGACACGAAATTTTCAGCAATGAGAAGTTCATTCTGTAGCATAATGCAATATTTCTTCACTACAATATGAAGGTCGAAGAAAATATTCACACATCATGCTTATCCATGTCTAATTTGTTCAGACTAATTGTCGACTCAAAAATACGTTGCTCGTTAGATTTGAAACCGTTTGACCAAGTCATTGAAGAAAATTATCGTTTGTTCATTCGCTGCTCAATAACGAGAAAGTTTTTCTAATTCACTACAGTACAAACTATTTGATCTGTGTTGAGCTTACTTCCATGAGTTTACTGCCAGACACTCTATAGTCTATTTTTCTTAAAATGCTTCAAAACAATGAATGTAGAAAGCAAATAGTATTCCTGATTTTTGCGATTTTCTGATAAACAAAATAACATATAGGACTGCAAATTTGTGAGCATACTGACCTAACCTTCAGCAATTTTTCTAGTGAAAAATTTGACAAAAAGAACGATTTTGACGACAGCACTGATTTGTGTCACTCTTCTATGCGGAAGCATTTTATAAAAAGCAGACTAAAGTGCTCCTGATTCTATAGTATGTCTTTTCAATGCTCGTAAATATTCAGGCTGGAAAGCAAGTACTCTCATATTTTAAGCATTTCATGTCAAACCATATGTCGCGTAGGACTGAAAATCTTCGAGCCTACTCAACTAACTTTTACTATTTTCTGTTGAGCAAATCATACAGTAAAAGTCGTGTGTAAACGACTTTGAGGGCGGAAATAATTTTTTGTCATTTTCCAATTTTTACGCATTTTATAAGAACAGACCGTAGTCATGGAATCTCTAAAAGCTATGAAAATTTTTTTATGTCTGAAAATGACTGAAAATCATACTCGAGGAACTGAAAATCACACCCGATAACAAAAAACATCAGTATACTCGTAGCTGTTTCTAGGAAATTCCATGTTTCCCATCCATTTTTCTGTTTAGTTTGTGGCATCGTGTTATGCATTTCTGTTTTTCTACAATCTGAAAATGATTTTCATCGTTTATTGTGCACCATCGACTGATCGGAGGACAAAGTCTGCTAGTTTGTTTGGTTAGCCACAGCTGGTTCGGAAATCGCATAATTCTGGGTATATTCTTGCATCAAAATCGACCAGCAAGATCTTCACTGACAAACGGTGTCTCCTTTCAGTCCATGAGCAATTATTGTGAATTATTATTAGTCATTCTGCTGACAATCTATTTACTTTTGTTTACATATTGCCATTTTTTCCATGATTCATCATGTTATAAGATGTTTACTTTTTTGTGACAAAAAGTAGCTAATCTAGCTTAATTATCTTTGTTAAAACACGTAGGCATCAAAGAAAATTATATAAATAGATGCCTCAACAATTTTTTCCAAATTATTTCTTTCTTCTCCAGCAGCGTAATGGCTTTTTCTGTCGTCATCTTTTTGACCATCGTATCATTATGTGCGGTCAGCAATCAGGACGTTTTGACATTGGAAACAGCCAAGCAAGTCGGCGACTTTGTCTACCAGGCGGCTCGTGACTATTTCGGTGATTCAAAAAGCTTCAATGTTCACGGTTTGGCGTGCGACTGGAAAAGGGATGCTGGTTTTCACCGGTGGCAATGGAAATACGACGGCAAGATTACTTGCCCTGCTTTGGGGCAAACTTTTAACAAGTAAGGAATAAATGAGAAGACGCTTTAAATTTCTAAGAATCCAGGGGCCGGTTTCATCAAAGAGACTTAAGATGCAGCTGAGCTGCAGCTTAAGCTATAGCTTAACACTATATGTTATACCATTGCGCTGCTGCTCAGCTGTGGCTTTTACTAATGCACACGAGAAAGTCAAAACGCCGCCTAAGCTGTAGCTTAACTCTGTATGTTATAACATTGTCGTTAAGGTGCAGCTCAGCTGCAGCCTAATTTTCCCGATATGTTTTGTGTGTCTGGGTTGAGCTACAGCTGCGCTGCAATTAACGGCAATGATGTAACTTATAGAGTTAAGCTACAGCTTACGCTGCAGCCCAGCTGGAGCTCAAGTCTCTATGATGAAACCGGCCCCATTATTTTTTGGTAGCTACTTGTAGTTAAAATTTAGACAGTTTAACCGTTTTTCATTATTAATCATTATACGTCATTTTTTCTAAGTGAGACTTGGAATGCAGCCAAAGGACTTTTCATGTTATAAACTTGTTCTTGAAAAGTGCAATATGGTAGTGACGGAGTGCATAGACTATAGTTAAATAAAAAGGATCTCCCAAGTGCGAGCATCAAAACGGTAAAAATCTTGTCTTGCATTCGGGGGTAGACGTCTATTTGATCCAGAATGGTTCAGCTTTAAGCGGCTTGATTGGCCTTGCCATCAATTTTTTCGAATTTTTGTGAGACCTAACCCCAAAGAATAAAAATGCAATCATGAAATCATCTTTCTTGTTTTTACCGTGGATTTTACCACATAAACTCCAAAAGTAAGTAATCATTGAAGCTAACTGCAAGAATAAAGTTAAAAAATAAATGGTACATGACATAATTCGCCATAACTATCGATTGTAGACTTCATGCTGTTAGGTTCATGTATTGACCATTGAAAAAATTCGTTAATTTATTTCTAATACATGGACTAAATTTTTCAGATCAGGTTGCAAAAGTCGTGATTGCGCTTTCAAAGAACCGATGAAGCAATTGTTGCAATATTTGAAAGACAACAATCGCATAAGTCAAGCCGAATTCGACGAAGGGATGAAAAATGTTCAGTGATCGTTTAGAATCAGTTGTTTTTATTTATTTTTGCAGCATTTTTATATATACAAAAGTTTCTTCTAGTGATCTGGGTGTTCTTTACGTTTGAAACTCTAGGTGAAAAATACGAAAGAAATCTACAGGGGAATAGGGTGAAAAATTGGACGAAAAAATTTTTTTCCACCAAAGCAGACGTTTTTTGGCAACCCTTCCGCTGATTACAAAAATGTATAGCGATGAATAAGCGATTCCTCATGGTCGGAAATTATGTGAGTCGCAAGAGAATATAACCCGTAAACAGATGATCAACTTTCAATCCTTCACAAATCTGAAAAGAGATATAAATTAACAACCAGCCAACCATTTCTGGGATAAACTCTAGATATTCAAGTCCTATATTAGGTTCATGCTGTCGAAATTCTCCCAATTTTAACAGAAACCTCATCAGATCCGACAGACTCTGGTTTAAATTTCTACCCTATCGATGCGGCGCTTATAGTCCGTTTTTTATAAAATGCTTGCAAACGGAAAAATAACAGGATGATTTTCTACTCAAATAAGTTGTGGGGGTCAGTTTTTTAGGCTCATATTTCAGTCCTATGCGACATATGGCTTAGCAGGAAATAGCAAAAAATTAAGCAGTACTTGCTGTAAACTCCTAAATTTACCAGCATTTCAAGAAAAACAGGCTATAGGTTACCGGTTCCAACCGCCTGGAATTTAACGTACCAACTTGTTCATACATAGATCAGGGAAAAATTATGGCAATTTGCTCTCGCCCAATGTTTAAAGTCGCATCCCTCAATATCACGAGAATTATTTATTTTATAGATATTGAAAGTAGTAAATTTCATACTGGAAAACAAAACATTGCATTGTTTAAAAGAACGCATCCACTCTAAATAATTTTCTGATAAAAATATGACGCTCAGTTCTTTTTTTTCGACTTGCAACTTTTGATAACATAGACCTTTTCAGAAGGAAGCCATTTTGAAGAATTCGACCCTTGAATACAGTAAACTTGATTTGCTATAGAACAATCAGCACAATAAACGTTTGCAAGAGCAAATCATCATTTCCAAACGTGCAAGATTAAAGCAGACGATAGAGTGAAATTCCTTTGAAGAGAGTATGCTACAGTCTGTTTTTTATAAAATGCTTTCAATTAGAAAAGTGACGCAAATCAGTACTGTCGTCAAAATCGTTTACATAAGGCTCTTATGATAAAATTTTTCAGTCGAAAAATTGTTGAAGGTGAGGTCACTATGCTCATTAATTTCCAATCCTATACGATGTGTTGTTTATCAGCTGGTCGTGAAAATTTGAAATACTACTTGCTTTCCACTTTCATTATTTAAAAGCATTTCAAGAAAAGCAGACCATAGCATGGAAAACCGTAATCTTCGATTACAATATTCAATATGATATTATCTACATGTTAACTGCAGCAACCATTTTCGGGCTTCTTTTTATGTTTCAAAATTTTAGATAGACTTTCCCATCTGTTTTCAACACACATACTCGCAAAGCAGTGCTCGCAATCAGAATCTGTGGTTCAGATGGTACGATAAGCATGTGAAAGTAAAATCACAAAGGAACCCTATTTGCATGTTCTTTGCTTAGTTTTTAGCCGACACATATATTTCTTCAGTCCCTTCTACTTTCGTGAACAACTTTTTTCTATAGTTGTACAAATTTTTTGATGTCGCTGTGACTCCAATTCAAACTTCATGAGCTCTAATCGACTCACAATTGATGAACTAATCAGTATAAGTTTAGTTACTCAACTTTGGCTTTTTTCTCCGCTAACATCTCTTCAAACTAGACTTGAATTTTTTGAGTGTCCTGAATTAGGACTGTAACTACAATCTGCTTCTTACAAAATGTATGTAAGTTGACAAAGTCACCTTCAGAATCGTTTACACAGCGTTCTTGCTGTAGGATTGTTTACCCTAAAAATTGACGATGATCAGTTGGTAAGGCCCGCAAACTTTGCAACACATAGTTTAGCAGAAAATGTCAAATCATAAAATAAATACGTTTGCTTTCCAACGTGTAGTATTCTTAAGCACTTCAAGGATAGCTTTCTATAATCAGGTTTATCAACACGATAAATCATAAGTGCAGAAATAATAACTGCTGAATTCACAGGTCAAAGCCATCATAGACAGTACGACGAGTCACTTCAGTATATTCAGAATGGTAGTTGCACAGCATGCTGACGAACTGATTCTTCAATATGGTAAGATACGAAAAACGTAATTTTATTTTGAGACGGAATCAGCGAAGTGTTCAGTCTGAAAATTTCATTCATCATTTCAGGATTTCAAGGAACTGGTTCCTTCTATTCATGCAAACTAAAATTTTTTCTAGGTGCTTAGGTGACAATTTTTAAGAACAAAAATATTAGTTATGAACATTTTTATAGTTATGAAACTCCGTTACGTTATCCTGCTTGTCTACAGTATATCCATAACTGTGATATTTATAAAGTCAAAAATTGATCAAATCGTTAATGAAATTTTCGACTCGGACGTCGTTAAGGTTAAAGTTTGGTACGAGGGCAGAAAGTACGTGTACGATCGTCAAAGTCGTCTAGTTTTTATAGGCGGTGTGCCCAGAAGCGGCACAACAATGCTGAGAGCCATGGTCGAAGGTCACCCCAGCATAACGTAAGCTGTAAATTCCTCATGTATAAATACTGATGACAGATAATCAAGTCCTATGTTATGATTTATATCAGTGATCCAACAATCCATTTCTGACCAGGTTTCCATTTTTATACTGCAAGGCTAAATCTGGAAATTTTTCACGCTGCTGATATCTGCTCGGATTCCATGAAGTCCTTTTTCGGCATGCAATCGAAAAAAAGACTTCGAATAAAAGTACATATCTGAAATATACCGTCTGCAATAAGTTCTGGTGGGATCAGTGGTTGTCTTCCTGAGACGTTCATGCACCAAAAAACAAAAAACATTTTTGTGTTAAAAAAGGCTGAAATTGATATCAATCGATATATCGTTGATATCTATCCAAAAATACCATTCATAATATTTCTCTTCATTTTAAAGCCTGTTGAAGTTCGGCTCAAAATTTTAGTTTCACCTTCATATATCAATGCTCAGATGTTTCACTCTGCTTGAGAATCAAAGCAAGCTCAGATTTGTGACATACATGATGCGGAATTGACTTCTGAGCCTTGAAATATTTAGTAAAATTTTAATATGATATTACAGTGTATTTGAACATTTTTGTTGTTTCTTTATAATCATGTCAGCTAACATTTATCGATAAACGTGTTATCACATAGTATCACTGGAGCACCCTTCCTATGATATAAGCTACAGTAGTCTAGCCAAGAATAGGTATGTCTCGTGCCAGCTTTTTGGCTGTGGTTGGCCGTCCCGGTATCCACCTTACATGTTTTTTCGCATATTATTTTGTTTTTATTTCAAATTCATCATCAATGCTAGCTTTTTACATAAATGATTAGTATTTACTATTTCTGTTTTTTCGCAGATCATTTTTCAACCTCGTTCAATGATAAATTCTGGAGAATACCCGTGTGCTTCATTCGTTTTTGAATTATCGATGCAGTGAGGTCGCAGCCAAACTTGTATTTAAAATTATGGAAGGCTAATCGAATCTATTCAATTAATTTTTTTCGTGATACAGACTTCATTATCATACTTTTCAACCACATTAAGATTATCCAAATTGATTTTCCGATCTCTAGTAGGGCTGCGTTTGCTGCAAAATGAATGCTGTATAGTCATTCCGCCGTTATACGGAACTTTTTTACCATTTGGACGACTGATGAAACAATGGCATGCAAATATTGCACTAAAGAAATTAGCCCTTCTGGTCAAGATTAACGATTGTGAGTTAGTTTCTCGACAATCCTTCTACCTTGACCAACTCTTTATCTCCACCATCTTCTTAAGGCCCTGTCATACTTCGCCGCGCGGTACCGCGCGGCGCCGTACGGCGCCGCTTTTTTACTTTTGGATCTTGCTCTTCTCAAAAAATGTGTATTGGTTCAGTTGAAACCTGATGGGGCGCCGCGCGGCACCGCAAAAATTACAAAAACCTATTCATACTTCAAAGGCGGCACCGCGCGGCGCCGCTTTTTAGTATTAATAGAACAACCGGCGCCGCGCGGCACCGCGCGGTGAAGTATGACAGGGCCTTTACCCCGACTAATGTTAAAAATAAAACATGCAGAACATATTTTATCAACTAACTTCTTTAGCACGACTATCCTCTTACATTGACCGTTCCTCTATGCCGACTGCATATAAAGAGGTTCCTGAAAAATTAAAGTGATCCTGCCTGAGTCTATGCCTAAGTCTAACCCTATGCCTAACCCTGAACCTTAGCCTATGCCTAACTCTCAGTCAAAACCTAAGCCTGCCTGAGCCTATTTATGCTACGTTTGTGTGCTAAACCTTGTTTAGTTGGATTAAAAACAATATTGTATTCAGATTTCATACTTCTAGTTTGATCTACTCCCAAATCGTAGCCGTTGAATCGTTATTTACGAAAACTGCCAAGATTTTTATACATTAAAATACCATCTAATAACTGAACAGTCGAGGTAAAAGGATTGTAATAAAAAATTAATTTTTGACATTGTCATTGGTCGAGATAACGGGAAGTGGAATACATTGATTGAGGTAATGGGAATTAAAATCATTAGTCGATGAAGTGAGGAGACGATCGAGGTAAGGGGTCAATCGAGGTGAAGGGACACACAAGGCTTTGGGTACAGCAGCCTGAAGAAGCACTTGTCACCGCATCCAGTGACCAATATGAAATATTTAGCCGAGCAAAATGCTGCAGAAAAAAAGGCTTCAAAATTCAAAATTTGCCAATCAAATGACCTTACGAGCTAATTTTTTAAAAATTTGGGACATTGACCATAATAGTTCTGAAGATTTAATTCAGAAAATGTATGTAATCAAAGAAACCGCTGGTGCCAAAATCAGTGGCACTGGCTGGTGTTAGACACCATAGCATCAGTGCCAGTGCCTGGGCATCCGTAGTGACGAATGTTGGTGCCTGAGTTCAGTGCTCTGCCTCGTCTGATTTTGTTATGTTTAATAGTAACTTCTATAGGGCCTGATAGAAACAGAAAAACAATTTTGAGTTTTTCTGGCTACTTAAAACTCAAATTAGAAAACCTTCGGTTTCACGTTTTGGGTTAGTTCCTTTGACTCTATATTCTTCGGACTCATCTCCGATTTTTCACCTTTATCAGGCAAAGCCTCAGACTTTCCATCATACACCAGAGAAAGAATCCACACGTTAAGGTCAGAACTTCCTGCACTTATTCTACGAATAACACTAATTTTAGATGTGGCGAAGAAACTGGCATCCTCGTCGATTTAATCAAAACATTCAGCATTCCACTAGAGCAAAGGTCCAAAACATTCCTTACTGTCAGCGGAATCACGGAAAACATGATAGAAGACAATGTTGCCGAATTCGTCCTCAAAATTTTAACCAAACATAGTCGACCGAATTTACTATTATGCAACAAAGATCCGGTTGTTTTGAATCACACCATTTACGTGCATAGATTATTCCCAAATTCTAAATTTATATTGATCATTAGAGATGGTAGAGCGACAATTAATTCACTGATCAAAAATCACATCCTCGACCATAATATGGGCCCGGGGATCACGACTTTCGAATCAGGGTTGATGGCCTGGAATTTTACTATGACCAACATGATTGCAGAATGCTTCTACGTCGGACCTCAAGCGTGCATGATTCTCTATTATGAACTTTTGGTCAACGAACCAGAACATTGGCTCATGCGAGTAGCAAAATTTTTGAACGTTCCTTACTCCGGTTCGATGTACGACTATAGACCATTAATCGGCGATAAATTTGATGTGTGAGTTCAGTGTTGCTGGAGATAACGATTAAACCGAAGCGAAACTTCGACAGTAATCCTCTGAAAAAATTCTAAAATTTCCATATTCTACTTATAAAATTTCAATTCGGTCCATCTTTAATACGCAACAACTCTACAGAATGACCGTAGATCTGCCACCAGGAATTGTATTACAGTTTCAATTATTCTGTGAATGAAAGTTATCGGTATTGACCAAGTTTAATGAAAACATCAAAAGTATGGCATCGATCAATGTTGAAGTTTTTGACCC
The DNA here is from genome assembly GCA_963922205.1 of Romanomermis culicivorax. NCBI lineage: Eukaryota > Metazoa > Nematoda > Enoplea > Mermithida > Mermithidae > Romanomermis > Romanomermis culicivorax. The sequence goes on from CAWUHX010000052.1 coordinate 1,229,470, forward strand.
TGCATGGTAAATCGGAATCATTTCGAAAAAGTTTCAAGACTTGCAAACATCCATCTTTGAATAAGGCAATGTTTTTTATTTTTATCAATTAACCCACCAAATAATTCGATGATTATTTCGATGAAAATGGCAGCAGTTTTCATGCATTTGAAGAAACGTACTTGAATAACTTTCTACCTGTAACTTGCAAGTGAATTTTTTTTTCATTTCGAGATCAAATGTACTGGAATCACTTTTTTTTTTTAATTCCAAGAGAGGAGGCTGAATTTCAAAGCAAATACAATGCGTTTGAGGATCTGTCACTTTTGAAAAAAAAACAAGTACCTGCACAGCATCATTGGCTATTGAGCCGCAAATTCAATACTAATGCGACTAAATTCTAGTCGATTCTATTTGTTATTTTATTATTTTCTTCGATAGTCATCAATTGCGGCAACGTTTACGCGATGTAAGATTCGAATTTGAATTTCTATGGAATGCGAGAAGGGCCAATTGATGATTCTTTCGTCGTAATCTGAAAAACGAGTGCTATACTTTAAAAACATGCTTGAACTTCCTCACGACTTATTAAAAAATTGCACACGATCTATCAAGATAGCGACGAAAAAATTAAGTTCAAAATGCACAATCGATTTCAAGATTTATCACACGATAAATCATCTTGATAAGAAAAACATTTTGATCACAAAAAAGTAACCAAGTGCATCTTGATTACAAAAAAGTAGTCATCTTGATTACAAATTGAAGTAATCATATTGATTTTAATTATTTTCAACTTGACCACTTTTTCTTGCAATGCCGACGAAACAATCCATGTTTAGCGATCGATTTTATGCTCCACCCATCCCCTGGCAATGAAACATTTCGGGCATATCTCCGCCTCCTATGTTTATTTATATAGAAACCCTTCAAAGTGAATTTCTGAGGCCAAGGCTTACCCCAGGACGGCGCCCTCGGTTTTTACAGGTGGCAGGAAAAGATGGAAGGTTATTTTGCCCGGGGAGCCGGATAGACATCCTGGTTTTTCGTAAAATATATATTTTTCGAGATTTTTCAAAAAACGTCAAGGAAACTTGTTTTTCGTTAGAATTCAGTAATTCTAGGAATTAAAATTTTGAAATTCGTTGGCTGTTTTATTGCCGTTCTCTACCTACTCAGGATTCCGACAAGGAAACGAAAATTTGGATTATTTTCGGTGAAAAACGAGCCTCTTTGATGTTCTCCTGAAAAATTTTGAGAAATAAATTTTTTTAATGAAAAACCAATATGTCCGTCGGATTTCCCGTGCAAAATAACCTACCCTCCATTGCCACCACCATTAAAAACTGAAAGCGCCCTCCTACAGTAAGCCCTGACCTCACAAATCCACTTTGGAGTGTTCCAGTGTAAATAAAAATTCGATAGTTTCAAAAATTTTTGTTGGCACGGATGGGCCGAGCATGATATTAATCGTCAAACATGCTCGATTCTAATTGGTGTACTATCTTGATTTTTTCGTCTTGATTTAACAAAATAATCAAGATGATTTTTTTTGTAGTCAAGGTGCAACTAAATTTTTTTCGTAATCAGGATCATTACCTTTTTTGTAATCAAGGTTATTTATTTTGTGTTACATCTTGAAATCGAGTGCGCAATTTTAACTTGATTTTTTTCGTCGCAATCTTGAATATTGCGATGCAAAACTTGATTTATGGGACGTGATTTTTTAATGAGCCGTGAGGAACTTCAACCATGTTTTTCACGTATCGCACTCTTTTTTTCTTTCTTCAAGTTGCGACGAAAGAATCAAGTGGCTCTTCGCGTATTCTATAAATTTCGGTCATATCCGAACATAATTTTCCAGTTCACACTACTTTTACAGCAGTGTAGAAAAAATTGACCAAAATCATATCAACTCTGCTTGAGAAGGTCAACTTTTTAAAATTTTAGCATATATTTGATGAAAAATGAACGTAATTTATTCATATTTACATTTCCTTGTCAGATTCATCGGCGGAAGTTCTAACATATCCCACGACATCAGCAATAAATCGTTCTACAATTGGGTGGCCAACATACCAAAAAACGTTTCTATTCACATAAACCAGATAGCACCTATGCTACAAGTATTGGGTAAGTCGAAGAATTTAATAGAATGAAATAAATTATGAGTCATTCTGAAAAACACATCAATATTTATCAAAAATTGTATATTTATTTCTGTCAGGATAGAATTCAGTGAAAATTTTGGAACTACATCAGGGTAGAAAAGTACTATTCGACTGATTTAGATGCAGGCGGCCAGAAAATACAACAAATTTGCGTACTTCGATAGCTAATTCGGAAAGATTGAAGTAGTGCTCACTCTAAGTCGATGAGCTTGCGATTGGTATCTTCCTTGAGCTTTATGGGACAAGCAGCTCCACTGATTCGATTGGACACTACACGTATTCTTGGGAGGCTTTCTAGGGGTCCTGACGACAGTAAAGTCCATGCTTTTTAAATAATTCAGTGCTCTTTGAAGCCTTAATCGTATAAAAACATGGAATTTCATAAAAATCTTAATTATCTAGCAAAAATTAATTTTTTTTTGTTGGAACTGGAAGAGCACTGTACAAACGAAGTTTTAAAGCATTCTGATCAATTTTGATTGAGCTATTGGCACTTTTCAAAAAAAAATTTGTGTCTGACCCAAAAATTTCTATGCTGTTATGTATGCTCGTCATCGTAGCTTTTTATTGCTTATTTCATGCCTGGATGGTCTGCTTCGGAACTAACAAAATGACCTATGATTTATGACACTTTTCGCTGCTCATCTGAAGTACTATTTCTGAGCCCAATTCAGGAGTAAAAAAATCCTAGGGTTTATGTCGCCGATTTCAAGAATTGAATCGGCGACAGTCGGCGATAACTATTCACTCCTGAATAGGGCGTTAGCCGAGAGGATGATGGTTTCCAGAATGACAAATCTCATTTTTTGTTTATCTCATTTTTTGCAGGGTACGATGTTGAAAATGAACTACCCGATTATACAACGAGAAATATGCTCGAAGGATACAAAAATACGACTCGGTGGCAATTAGATAGTTTCAAGAATCGACAAAAATATGTGCTGTCGTCGAAATAGTTCACACAAAGCTAAGACAACTGAATTTTTCATTCAATATGGTTGAGTAAACTAACTAATGCTCAGTCCTGTGGACCGAGAATCCTAACAATGCGGTGTACTTGCTTTTCATTGTTATTATTCAGGGACATTTCAAGAGAAAAAAGAATCGTGTATTTATACGAATTCTTCGATAATTTCGATCGAATTAGAATGGTTTTATATGTTCTCCTGAATTCCGTCCTATTTCTGAATAATACCGTTTCAACCAAAGGTTACAATTTTCTAAAAATACAATTTCCCCTATCTAAACATAGTAAAAGTTGGTCTTTATCATCTATCGACGGCGGGTTGGGACTTGGCTCCAAAGGTGTTCATGGAAATTCTGCTGGGAATAAGCCAGGGCACAATGTGGGATAAAATTATGACCATAAAAAATGACCATAAAAATGACCATAAAAAAGGGTTCTGGCAGCATATTCTTTCATCTATTTTAGTAGTAAGGCCGGACCGTATAGGTCGTACGCTTAAGGATACTCCTATCTTTTGTGTACGACCTATAATTTGTCACTTTTTTTCGATTTATAGGTCGTACAGTAAACATACACGTTTTGCTTTTGTCGGATTTACAGGTCGTACAGTAAACATATACGGTTAATTTCTTCGTCGATTTATAGGTCGTACAGTAAACATATAGGTCGATTTATAGGTCGTACAGTTAAAAATGCATGTTCTAGAGTTACCATAATAGTAGAATTACGGTAATTTTTCGATTATGGTAATAAATGTGTTACTGTGCGTGGAAAAGGAAAATCAATGATGAACGGAAAATGGAAAATAAAAATATATGTGGAACAAAAATGGACATACAGTATACAAGTACGACACAAAAAGTAAGGCAAAAAATCGATCTGGAAAAAACTGGAAATACAGTGCCCGTGTAGTGCACAAAGGTGAGAAAGGTAAGGTAAACAAAACACCAAAATTGGATCTGGAAAAAGTGGACGTACGGTGCATATAGTGTACAAAGGAAAAAAGGTGAGGTAACAAAACCAAAATCAATTTAGAAAAAGTGAACAAGGGAAAAGAGCAGACCTAGGGGGCATAGAGAAAGAACATGCAGAAAAGATTATACATAGATCTGAAAGAGATGGTGTAGTGGACAAAGGAAAAAGAGCATGCCTAGTGGAAATAAAGAGAAGACCTACAGGAAAAATGTTATTGATCTAAGAAGAGAACATTAGACAGCAGTGAAGAAAGCACCTGTGCTTGATAAAAGAAAAACGCTACTAAATGACTTTTCGAAAATCTAATGTGTTGTTTGCTTATATTACAAAATAATCTTATCTAACCCATGACCCCTGACTACTGTAAGCTGTCTAGAAAAAAGAAAAAGGCCTAAGAAGGTAATGTATGAAAAACAAAAATCTATCTAAAGAGAACATGTAGTGGACAAAAAAAGAGCATATGTAGTGGACAAAATGAAAAGATGCCCATAAATTATTGTCATTTCATGGAGAACATGTACTGGTCAGTATCAAAAATAATGAGTAATGGGCCAAAGGGAAAAGAGTATGACTAGTGGAAATAAAGAGAAGACCCACAGGAAAAATGTTATCAATCCATAAAGAGAACATTTTGCCAGCAGTGAAAAAAGCACCTGTACTTGACAAAGGAAAAACACTACTGAATGACTTTTCAAAAATCTAACCTGTTGTTTGTTTATATTACAAAATAATCTTATCTAACCCATGAGCCAGGACTACTGTAAGCTGCCTAGAAAAAAAGACCTGAGAAGGTAATGTATGAAAAACAAAAATGGATCTAAAGAGAACATGTCGTGGATAAAGAAAAAAGAGCATATGTAGTAGAAAAAGAAAAAGATGCATGTTTAATGTTTCATGGAAGTTAGCTTCACTGTATTTTGTTTTGTCCAACTATTGGTGTTTTACTGTATTGAAATTTTGGTAATTATAAGTAGCATCTCAATGAAATAAAATCATTTTGAAAAAGTGTCCAAGTAAAAAAGTGGTTGGTTTTTCTTGGAAGATGTCAGATCTTGATGAGTTTTATATATGGAAACATCCATTTAACTGCATAGTTTCCGCTCCAACAAAATCAGGAAAAACACAATTTGTTAAAAAACTTGTAATTTTTGCTAAAGAAATGATTCACCCTGCTCCTGTGAAAATTTATTGGTGTTATTCCGAATGGCAAGAAGCTTACGATGAATTAGTTCAAAAATGTTCTTACGTAGAATTCATTCAAGGTTCACCTGACTTGGACGAACTTCAAAAAAGTAAAGATACACCTAAACTATTAATTATGGATGATATGATGCAAGAGATGAAGAACGATAAACGTTTAACTCAACTTTTTACTAAAGGATCGCATCACTGGAATCTATCAATTATACATATAGTTCAAAACGCCTTTTTTGATGGAATGCGTACAAGTAGAATAAATGCTCAATATTTGGTTCTTTTAAAAAACCCTAGCGATAGATTACAAGTGCGCACACTGGCTCGACAGATTTTCCCAACTACTTCAAATTATTTTATAGAAGCGTATGAGGATGCTACCAGTATACCATATGGCTATTTATTAATAGATCTTACACAGACATGTCCTGAAAAATATCGACTTAGATCTAATATATTTCCTAACAATAATCATATGATTTTATATACACCTAAATGATTCGTCATTTTTACAGAAAACTTTTTACAAGTTAGTCGGATCTTATTATTTATCGATATGTTATACAGTAAATACACTTTTCTTAATAGCCTTACCGTAATTCTTTTTATATTTGTTTTTATTGTATGGTTACAATATCCTTTTCAAATTTATGAAAATGGAGAACCTGTAAATGTTACAGATTTTACGATACCAAATACAGATAATGGTACAGATAGGGAATTATTATGGGAAAATTATAAATTACATATAACACCCTTACTACATTTTGTAGAAAAAATTTTACATTGTCCTCAGAATGATGGTCAATTTATGCAATTACGAATGTGTTTCAAAATATATATTTTCAATCCTACTGTATTTTCTTGCTGTAGCCGTACCAGTAAATTTCAAAACTTGTACATCAAGGGAACTAGATTACGATATATTGATACTGTGGATTTATTACGTAGTCAGAAAAAAATATTTGACAGTACATCAGTTTAGTCGAAATTTTGGAAGAGGTTGGTCGTTTTTCTATAATTTGTTTGTTTGTTTGTTCTGTGCCAATTACAATGTCCGCCGCATTTGAAGTTTTTGTCAGAATGGTGCAAAGTAAAGTAAAAGGTAAAAATTTTTTATCTATTTATTCACCTAGTTATTAATCTATAATTTTTTTATTTGAGGTAAAATACTAACCAACAAACAGAAACGTGAGATGGCTGATTTGTTTTGGACTCGTTTCTCACCTGAAGCCAAGATTTTTTACAAAGACATAGCTAAGGCGTGCAATCATTCACGTCGCGAAGTTGGTTTACCTATGGGACGTAAAAAAGTTACACAATTTTGGTGTTTTGCCAAATTATTACTAATAGAATTGGATATGATGGAACCTCGCTCTATTTTTGTAGAAGATCTTTTTTTAAAGCTAGATACAACACATAAACTGTTTTTTATGAATATGAATATATTGTGTGCTTTTTCTAGACGCGAAGAGTTGAATATTATTATACAAAATGAAGCTTCATTACTATCCTAATGTAATACATTAACTGTTTCAATGTTCATTTAACATTTGGTCATTATTGTAATATTTTTATGTACTGTACGGTCTGTTTTGTATGGCTTCTAGATTAAAGAAATATATTCACGAGCTCAATGTGTTGAAAAATTCAAATTGTGTTCAAAGACGTGTTTTTCTTCAACATTCTTCCCCTGATTTGATCTGTTGTATATGCGAAATTTGTCTGAACATATTGAATGGTAATATCCCTATTAATTCAAAGTTAAAAAAGAAATTGGCAAAGCATAAATTATTGCTTAGAGCTTTAGCTACAAGACACGAAAAAAACAAGAAAAAAGACTTACATAATAAACGTACAAGAATAGTTCAAAGTGGTGGAGCATTTTTACCTCTAGTACTACCGGCTCTATTATCTACACTAGCAGCTTTTGTTACAGAGAAATTATTATAGAATGAAATTTGCTAGTAAATTTGCTCTTATCCCTCATGAAGTTCTGAATAAGTTGAATAACTCTCAGGCTTCTTCTTCGTCAAGTGCAAATGAAAAGACGGGTATAGCCAGACAAGTTGATATGTATCGTAACGAATTAGAGCGCATTATGAAGGATAATACATTAACACCCGAAGAACAATACAAAATGTACTCTCAATTATTGTCACAATATTTAACTTTTGAACACGAAAACGCCCAACCTGCTACCATAATTTTAAAAGAAAATACTAATGATGAAAGTGATAGCATTAATTTAAAGGTTGAGGAAAAAGATTGGTTGAATGATGAGAAATTACTCAGTGGAATCCCTAAACAATTTAAACGTTCTGCATCATTATTATTGGAACATGTGAGACGTAACCCTAGTATACATATTAATAAGCAAGGAGAAATATTAATTGATGGGAAATTAATTGAAGGCTCCCATATTATTGATTTATTACATGATTTGTCACGTAAACGTTCAAAAATTACGCAACCGCTTGGAGTAGGCGAATTTGCTAACGCTTTGAGAAAACATAATGTACCCTTAGAGGCTATAGGAAATCCTTTGCGCAGAATGTTATTCACTCTACCTCGGAAACTCTCCTACCAAACGGCTGCTGAAGAATCAGATAATCAGGCAAACGATAGTCTCAAACAGTTGAATAAATCCCTCGTGAAAGGTGTTGGTGTATTTTCAAGTGACGAAGAAGATATCAAAGACAATACAATCTTGAGTAAAGGAAACTCGACAGAAAAGAAGATACGGAGAAAAGCTAGAACACTTAGACGATATACCCCTTTATACTAGAACAATGGATAGACTACTTTCAAAATTGTACAAAAATTTACACGGAAACCCTACAGCTTTTTCTAGCATTGAAAAATTATATGTGGAAGCTAGAAAACACAATAAAACAATTACATGTAAAAATGTTAAAGATTGGCTCTCAAAACAAGATAGTTATACATTACATAAGCAAGTCAACAAAAAGTTTTCACGTAACCGTATTTATGTTACAGCTATGGATCAACAATGGGAAATTGATTTGGCAGATATGTCTTCTTTAGCAGATTTCAATGATGGATATAAATTTATGTTTACATGTATAGATGTATTAAGTAAATACGCATGGGTTGAACCATTGAAATCAAAACATGCAAAGAATGTATGTGATGCTTTTCAAAATATTTTGAAAAGAGGTCGAATCCCTTGGAGAGTGCGCAGCGATAAAGGAAAAGAATTTGTCAACAAAGATTTCCAAAAATTATTAAAAGTAAATGATATACAATTTTTTACTTCCCAGAATGAAGACATAAAATGTTCAATAGTGGAACGGTTTAATAGAACCTTAAAAACTAAATTGTTTAGATATTTTACAGAGTTTACCACTTATAAATGGATCGATATTCTATCAACATTAGTTTCAAACTATAATCATTCTATTCATAGATCAATTGGTGAAAAACCAGTTAATGTCAATTATTCCAATGAAAAACTTATATGGCAAAGACTTTACCCCAAGAACACATACATTAGAAAACCTAAGATTGATATAGGAGATTACGTGCGAATTAGTAAACATAGAGGTGTATTTGACAAAGGTTATTTACCTCAATGGAGTGAGGAAGTTTTTAGGGTAAAACAAACTGTAAAGACTAGAAACCAAATACTTTATAGAATTCAGGATTTGGAAGAAGAGGATATAGAAGGACGTTTTTATGAAAAAGAGCTACAGAAAATTGATTTTAACCCTGATATCAAAGAATATAAAATTGAAAAGATTTTAAAAACTAAACATTTACCAGACGGTCAAAATAAACTACTTGTGAAGTGGTGGGGTTATCCTGAAAAATTCAACAGCTGGATTTTAGAAAAGGATATACAAAAGGACGACAACGATTACGATGAACAACTTTGAATTGGCATATTATGTTCAACAAGATAGACTATTATCAAGAATTTTTCTCGGAGTTTTTGCTTGTGATACATTACCAAAGATAGTTAAAAGACCTGCCGCTCTAATTGCAAACATAGATTCATCTTTTCAAAAAGGAAGTCATTGGATCGCTATGTATTTCGATAATGACAACTCTGTATATTATTTTGATTCATATGGTTTACCACCAATCATTCCTGCTTTTATAAACTATATTAACAAGAATGCTACAGTAAGACACATAAATGTGAAACGCCTACAAAATGTTTCTAGCAGAGTTTGTGGTATATATACTTTGTATTTTTTGTATTATAAAGCGCGATGTGTTCCTATGTATAAAATGTTTAGAAGTTTTAGTAATACAAATTTTGCTTATAATGATAAGTTAGTTTGTAAGTTCTTTCATTGTAAGTTTTCTGTAAAAGGTCGATTGCAAAATAATTTATGTACACGTTAGTAAAAGTTAACTCTGCCTTCTTTACCTATTTTTGTATAATTTTATTACTTTACTAGCTCCACCTCCTTTATGTATTCTTGTGTAATTTTATTGGTTACTTTACTAGCTCCGCCTTTTTATAAATTTATGATTGACTAGTTAATTGTTAAATAAAAATTTTTTTATTTTGAAATGGATAGTAGTAATAGTACGCATTCGGAAACGTCTCGCATCAGTCTTTGGGAGTTTTTTGGAAAACGTCTACCTCGAAACGAAGTGGTTTTCTTCAGTCAGGTCATACTAATATACATTGTAGTCATTACAGCTATAATAAATTTATCTCTCTACAATAATAATACACAATTGTGGGTTGGTCTTTTGTGCGCTTGTATAGGATATTTATTACCTAGCCCTGTACCGACAGTATTACAGTCACCTAATTCATTGAAGACCGTACCTATAGCAACAGCAAACAACATTATAAATAATGACAACCTTTGAAGATCAATTTTATATCACATTACCTAGTAATAGCAAAAATGGAAACAAGCCCTCTGATTTTTCAGCCCATCTACCTTACCGTTTAAAACTAGATGGAAGCTGGGAGGTAGGGCTAAGTGAAATAATATACCCCTATAGTTGGGCTACATTTACCAATCATGGTGGAGATAATGTAATAACATTAATTACGGATGGTGTCGGAAATAAGGTCAAAAAAATTAAAGTAATAGTTTTTGAAAAACATTACTTTACCATAGCTGAATTAATTGAAGAGTTGAATACAAAAGTTGGAGCAGCTATTGCCGGAACTAACATGGAAATCATGTTTTCATACGATGAACATGGACGAGGATTAGTTAATTTGAAAATAAAAAGTGGTACAATCTTACGTAAAATCGATATAAGCAAACGGTTAATGGAGCTTCTCGGATTTAGCTCTACCAATACTGAGGCCTATGCAACTGCTGATGATTTTTTAAATAGAGCTGTGAATATTAACTTATATACTGTTGGAGAGAAACCTCCAAAAAATTCTAACACACATATTCCACCATCCAAAGCTGTTTTTCTTGCCGAGCCTGGAACTAATCATTTATACATGTTAGGCATTCAACCACCAAATTTGAATGATTTACAGAATTTTTATGTTTACTGTAATATTATTGAAAATCAGATTGTTGGAAATACTTTAGCACCGCTTTTAGGTATAGTAAATGTTCAGGGAAAATACAAAGATAATGTGAGTCGATTATATGAAACACCTCACTATATACCCATTCAATTGAAAGAAATTACAGTACTCGAGATTAATATAAAAAACAGTATGAATGAGCTTATACCCTTTCAGTTTGGGAATGTTATAGTTAAATTACATTTTCGGCGACGTACTCCTTTATTCCTATAATCATAGTATCAAATTTTTATTTACTCATTCATTCATTTGCATTTGGACACGTTGTCGTCAGGTTGAATTTTCGCAAACGCTCTTAATTAATTAATTAGTTCATTTAGTTGTTCCTTTTGATTTTCAAAGCAAAATATGCATACCGTATTTATCCCTGAAACGGTTGATTACTGGATCAAAATTTATCAACAGAGCATACAAGATAGTCAATTTCAATTAGGTGGTGGTGCATTGGAAGGTTTTAGAGCAGCATACCCATTTTATTATAGACACCAGGGAGCTGGATTGGGTAATTTTTTCAAGAGTTTATGGCGACTAGCTATGCCCTTGTTGAAGTCTGCAGGAACACACGCACTTGCTGCAGGTTCCAAAATTGCAGGTGATATGGTAGAAGGACGTTCTTTTAAAGAAAGTGTTACAGATCATGGGCGAAATGCAGCAAGCAATTTATTACACGAGACAGGTGATCGTATTCAGAAAGGAAAAGGTCTAGGAAAGCGCAAACATATAAATTCTACGATACATTTAAAGAGCAATAAAATGTTGAATAATGGTCAAATAAAGCAACATAAACATAAGCAGCTAAAACAACATTCCTCATTCTTAAAAAAGACTCCACGTAGAATAGTCGGTTTTAAGGATATCTATTCGAAATGAGTAAATTTATTGATGCTGCATCATCTCCTAGTAGTAAAACGGAATTAGATTTATTTACTGTACCTCCAACTCAAGTAGCTATTCGTAGAAGTTTTTGGTCTGAAATACAACTCCAGAATCCTTGTACTAATGAGGGACCGTACGAGTTTGTTGTTTCACCAGATTCATATATGCTAGATTTATCAAAAAATTTTATATATTTTACTATTCGAATTACGAAAGCTAATGGTGGTGCTTGCGTTTTAACATCGGATGCCAACAATAACCCTACTGGAAATGTTGTGGCGCCAATTAATTTGATCGGCAAAACATTTTTTAAACAGATCAAGATGTACTTAAATGGAAAATTAATATCTGACAGGTAAGTTTTATAATTAAATGTATGTTTACGTTTTTTAATTTTAACATTTTAACATTTTAGTGGGGATAGATACGCTTACAGATCTTATTTGGAAACGGAATTGAACTATGGTCGTGATGCTAAGTCGACACATGTTGCAGCTGCTGGTTATGCTTTTGAAAATGGCGATGTTCTTGATATAAAGAAAAACAAGGGTGCTTTGGAAAGAGTTCAGATGTTCAAAAACAGTGCAGTTGTTGAATTAATGGCTCCTATACATGCCGATCTATTTATGCAAGAACGTTTTCTATTGAATCAATGTACTTTGAAAATTGATTTATACAGACATAGAGATGATTTTTGCTTGCAAAAATTTATATCTACTGACAACGAAGCTTATAAAATCGAGGTTAAAAGCATGTCTTTATTTATTAAAAAAGTTGAAGTTGCGGATAATATCAATTTAGCTATTGAATCCATGTTACAAAATACAGCTGCAAAATACCCTATTCGTCGATGTCATGTTACAAGTCTATACATAACAACTAGTCGTCGCTCAGCCCCTCTGAACTCATTGTTCACAGGTCCTTTACCTCGTCGTCTTGTTGTGGCGCTCGTTGATGGTTCGGCTGCTAGGGGTGATTATAATCAAAGCCCCTTCAATTTTAAGCATTTCGGATTAAACGAAATTAAAATAACAAGTGGTACTACAACATTACCTACAACGCCATATATGTTAAATTTTAAAGAAAACAAATATTTGCGCACTTTTATACAGTTATTTGAGGGTGTAGGAATTGGTACAGATAACAAGGGTAATGAAATTACTCGAAATTCTTTTACAACGCATTACACGGTTTTTGTTTTTGATTTGACTCCTTGCGGTATGGATGGTAATTTTTGGGAACTCGTACGTGAAGGAACCACCAGTTTACAGATGAATTTTGGAGAGGATATACCAGATGGGGGTATTGAAGCACTTATATACGCAGAATTTGACTCTCTCGTAATGATTGATAAAAATCGTGAAACCTTTACAGATTATAGTATTTAAATACCTTATATATTTATATATCATGTACATTTTCATTTTTTTATAATAAAAAACATTTACAGCTTTATTTGTTGCTGGTACTATCCTTTTTCAGATTACTCGTTATTTTTGATACTGGTCAGTACATGTTCTCCATGAAATGACAATAATTTATGGGCATTTTTTCATTTTGTCCACTACATATGCTCTTTTTTTTGTCCACTACATGTTCTCTTTAGATCGATTTTTGTTTTTCATACATTACCTTCTTAGGCCTTTTTCTTTTTTCTAGACAGCTTACAGTAGTCAGGGGTCATGGGTTAGATAAGATTATTTTGTAATATAAGCAAACAACACATTAGATTTTCGAAAAGTCATTTAGTAGCGTTTTTCTTTTATCAAGCACAGGTGCTTTCTTCACTGCTGTCTAATGTTCTCTTCTTAGATCAATAACATTTTTCCTGTAGGTCTTCTCTTTATTTCCACTAGGCATGCTCTTTTTCCTTTGTCCACTACACCATCTCTTTCAGATCTATGTATAATCTTTTCTGCATGTTCTTTCTCTATGCCCCCTAGGTCTGCTCTTTTCCCTTGTTCACTTTTTCTAAATTGATTTTGGTTTTGTTACCTCACCTTTTTTCCTTTGTACACTATATGCACCGTACGTCCACTTTTTCCAGATCCAATTTTGGTGTTTTGTTTACCTTACCTTTCTCACCTTTGTGCACTACACGGGCACTGTATTTCCAGTTTTTTCCAGATCGATTTTTTGCCTTACTTTTTGTGTCGTACTTGTATACTGTATGTCCATTTTTGTTCCACATATATTTTCATTTTCCATTTTCCGTTCATCATTGATTTTCCTTTTCCACGCACAGTAACACATTTATTACCATAATCGAAAAATTACTGTAATTCTACTATTATGGTAACTCTAGAACATGCATTTTTAACTGTACGACCTATAAATCGACCTATATGTTTACTGTACGACCTATAAATCGACGAAGAAATTAACCGTATATGTTTACTGTACGACCTGTAAATCCGACAAAAGCAAAACGTGTATGTTTACTGTACGACCTATAAATCGAAAAAAAGTGACATATTATAGGTCGTACACAAAAGATAGGAGTATCCTTAAGCGTACGACCTATACGGTCCGGCCTTACTACTTATTTTCCTTAAGGTCAGCAAGAATCCGCCGGGTATGTATCACTCAAAATCTGTTGCACTCCATTCATGTTGAAATGCTCGATGCTGCGAGGTCACAGCCAAACTTTGTTGACTCTTATCAACAAATTTTTCCTTGGTGATCGCTCTTTTCAACCATTTCAATAGTATAAAAAATGATTGCCTGATTTGCCGAAACTCCACCCACTGCATCGATCATTTCAGAATGAACGGAGTATAGGGGTCTACACGCTCTCCTAAATCCCCCCCCATGTGCATGTATGGTTGTATTTCTAAAACTTTTTCTCACAACAGTTATTTTCTACAACATCGAACTTTATCAGTATGAATTTGTATGAGGATATCATTTAATGTAGTGTAGATCCAACTATACCATAAAATTTCATTTGAGTATTTTTATAGTCTGTTTTTGTTGAAATGCTTCTAAATAATGAAAGCAGGAAGCAAGTAGTATTTCAGATTTTCACGATTTGCTGATGAACACTATATCATACAGGACTGTGAACTTACGACCATAGTGACCTAATCTTTAACAATTTTTCGAGTAAAAAAATTTGGGGTAAGAGCTTCATGTGAACGATGTTAATGACGGTACTGATTTGTGTCACTTTTCTATTTGGACGCATTTGATAAAAAAACAGACTATAAATCTTCACTCACATCTCGAGAACGTGGTCACACTGTTAAAGTGGTGGCTTTTATTCCATGTCCTCAAGGTAATTTACTCAAAGATATGTAAAAAATCAACTTTAGAAACGAAAATAGTATTCTTTTCGATTTTGTGCTACAAGGTCGACTGTTCCAGTAGGTCGACTATCCCAGTAAGTCGACCATCCCAGTTGGTCGACTGTTCCACAAAGTCGACTGCACTGCAATTTAGTATGACTTTCTCACATAAGCCTAGAGCTAAGCCTAAGCCTAAGTCTACGCCTATAAGCCTCAGCCTAATGTCGGGGATGGACATAGTCTCTCTCCAGGTTGTGAAGAAATAGCCAAAGTCGACGCGATTTGTGTCGACGCCGATTTGCATAGACACCGTGCATAAAAATGCCGGTCGTCTATGTTTTTGGTCATTCTTTGATTATTGTTTTTTTATAATAAAGTGAATCGGCGGCCAATTGGCCATTTTATTATAATATTAATTTTATTATATTTTTGTGGAGAATTTCCCCGAAAATACAACGTCCCTCACCTGGACAATTATTGGACGACTCGCAGCATAGGGAACGCAGGTTAGACCCCGGATTTCTGGAGTGCCACCCAGCGTGCAAGTCTACATTTACAACTCAATTCTCGGCCTGACTTCTAGGTTTGTCCCTGATTTGAGGTTACTTGAGCTCAGAGAGTTATTTAATCTTCTGCAGTTCTTTGGAACGAAAGCAGGAGATCTTTGTTGATTTTGAGACTGACTGAACTGTTGCAAACTTATTCTACCTAAGGTTTCGGCCTAATTAGGTGAATTAGCGAGTGACTGATTAGGTCTATTTTGATACCAATTCATTTATTACATTTCTCAACTCCAACACAAGTCTCATCACAACACTAAGCGTAAGCCTAATCTAAGCCTTGAAGGCAGTGTGACCTAGTAAATTTGGATCGTTAAACTGTGACTTTGAGCTAGTCCTGTTCTAATCAATTTTATCAGAGTAGTCGACTTCGTGGGCAGTCGACTTACTGGAACGGTCGATCTATTGGAACAGTCGACCATCTGAGAATTTATATGACGCTTATATCATTGATCGACCTAGTGAACCTTGTCTTTCGATTTTTCAGCCGGAAGTACATAATCAATGTGGGCAGTCTATAGTGCTTCTAATGCATCTTCGTTCGAGCGGAATCAGCCAAAACAAAAAACAATGTTTCGATTATGAGAAATTTCGACTTTCGAGATACAGTGAGCCGGAAAATATGCTCAAAACAAAAAAATCATTGTCGATCAGAAGGATTAATTCTCGATTCTTGATGCAAATGCATCTATCAATCATGTTGGCTACTTTGAGGCCATTAAACAAAAGGGGACGCATATAATCTTCTCCCGGTGATTTTTCCGCGTCTCCCATTCTGTACTGAAAGTTATCCTGTGATAGTATTTGATTTCGAAAATAAGCTGGTATCCACGATTCTGAAGTGGTTGATCATTGGATTGAAAAACAACCAAGGGATAGCGGCAGTACTCCAACTTGGCTACACTTATTCCATTTTGAGACCATCAATGCAGCGATGTCATAAAAGCAAGTCCAACAAGGAAACACAAGTACAGCTTATAACTATAACGAATAAATCAAAGTTCCCGTCTATTAATTTCGTGGTATAATCGCGTAAAGTAAAAATTTCTCGATATGGGTCAAATATAGCTCTATCCAAATGAAAAAAAGATAAATGTCATGGTCTCTTTATGATTTTGGCGTTCCTAAGAATTTAGAGTTTATCTACAGTATAAAGTTATCGACTTCGTGAAAATTGCGCTTCTAATCGGACCTACCTTTTGGTTTCCGTCCCGTTCGTCATTTCAAGTTAATTGGGCATACTGAATTTAAAAAAAGTATGTTTGCCTCTCATAAGCACACGTTTTCCGCCGCCAAATTTCATTGCAACGTATGAAGTTTACTGTAGTTATGCTGTGAATTCCATAGAATGATGTCTCAGTCTTTCAGATTTCGAGAATCATCATGAGTAAATCAGTGCTAATATAGAACGTTAGAATACTGAACGCTTTATCAGACTGGTCAAACCGTGTTCTGAACTTTCCCTTCTTATCTTGTGTTGATCGAAAAAAAACATTGTAAAAAACTTTTTGTCTTCGAAATCGTGAAAAACAACGGAATAAATACGTCAAATTCGAAAATTTTTGTAATACAGATATTTAACTGATTTTTAGCATTTAAACATTCAAAACTTATGAAAATAATATTAATCCGTATAGTTGACTGAAAAATACGTAAAAATTTTTAGGTTTAGCGAAATCACGAATTTTTCATGGACGAATTGATATGACTGAAAATATCAGCTCGACTTGCAAATTACTCGCAATGGGAGAGTTGGCTAAATTACGAGTGTTTCTATGATCTATATTTATTTATGAAAACTGTGAAATACGGGAAATAACTCTTGCACGTTCGTAAAACATCATGCAGAGGAACCTGTAGAGTGACTATGACCGCAGATAGAAAAATTTTTATTAGTCAATTCATTTCAAAATTTTCTATAGACAAATAAACAAACGGGAATAATTATTGACAAAAAAGACGTTTGTACAAAATGTTTGGCGCAGAAAAATAAAATGAGCTATATATACGATTGAACATACAAAATGTTGTATCAGGAAACATATTGAGGAATTTAATTTATTGGGAGAAGATCGTGCTATATGGCAAATAAGAAACTTAGCAGTTTCGTGGTTTAGTCAGGTTGGTGACTTTTTTGAAAGGTTGCTAGCTCCTAATGGGGTAATGTGAACTCAGGCCACAACCATTTACTATTTGATGTGTTCGAAAATACACTGAACATATTGCTGCAGGTAGCCTGGATAAGATTCAAGGTTCTACCTGTAACAGATTGAACAAAATACTTTTCTGAATTTTAATAAATTACAACCAGAATTTAGGGCAAACCAGACTGTCATCGTCCTATCAAATGAAACTTTCCACTTTTGTGTATTTCTTCTAAACCCAGGGGTGGTAAGATGTAGATGAATTACGATTCCTAGAAAGTTTTAGGAGGAGCATAGTACTTTTCCGTCTCTGTTCCTCTTTTGGAAATTTTATCATTTTTTCTCCATGACATCCGAAAATCCTGTGTGCTTCCATCGAGTTTGCTGATGATCAATCAGAATCTGCCGGGTTCAAGGCACATTTCTGTTTCGGAGGGGTCTCCTGAGACTTATTTCTTCAACTTGATGAGTTTTCTGAATGCAAATTCTGATTCTAGGAAATGCAAGTTTTCAAAACCCTCCACCATTTATGGTGACCGAATCTGATCAAAATGTGCAGATGACTATTTGAACAGCCATCATTCATTTATGATCAAATGTTTTATGACATGCATAATTCCGTAATTTTGATTTGAACTACCGACCACTCTTGAAAAAAATCGAAAATTTACCGCTAACAGTTTTCAAATTTATTGGGATCGAAGTGATTTCAAGTTCAATTTCGTTTCCAAAATGACCTACTCGCAATCTACTATTGCTTAATCTTTTAGTACGGCTGGCACTAAGAGTTTGGAAAATCAACTTTAACTTTGTACAAGATAAAACGCGATTTACATGACACCATGGCTAAAAATGCAGGGCAGGAAATTTTCCACACAGTTGTACACTACACCACAGCAGTGGCTTCTTCGGATTCGGCACTGCTGGCGGTTTCCACTAGCACAGCTTGAGCCGGGATCATTCGGATGTGACCCTGGAAAAAACGAAATCATTCACGAGTTGACTAAAGTGAAATTTGTATTTCAAAAAAGTCACTCACACTGCCCGTTCGCCTGTGACCGTACAAATTAAGTTTGACCTGCCTGACCCGTTTCTCCTTGTCCGATAAGCCGTCCGAATGCATGGCCGCCAATTCTAAACTACGTTCCAAACTGGAGGCCATCGTACTGCCGCTACTTATCATGGCCACGCTGGTCGTAAAATCGCCGTTTCGATCGTTCGATCTTTCGCTGGTATTTTCTTCTTCACTGGTGCAGGATATAGTCCTCTGTACAGTACCGTTGCCGTTTTGTAAGCCGGCAGGATCGGCGTCGTTTGGCGGGAAAATGGGCCGCTGTGCGATTCTGCAAGGCAGCAAGTTTGATACATATCGGATACATCATGTACCATTTTTTTTGTAAAAGTTTGGCAATTTTAAAAATAAAAAGCAGGTTACTGTACAAAACGTAGGGAGGGATATAAGACATACATGTATTTGGGGCGGAGGAGTGCCATAAGAACCCCTCGACGGAAATCGATGGCTAGCTGTATTGAGACTTTTCTCAAGATTTGATAGTCATATGCCTAGCCGTATGGTAGTCAAAAGTACTCCATACTTTGGTCGAAAAAGCTGAAAAATATTAATTTTTTGATTAAAAAATAATCATTTTGGTATAGAAAACGGTAAAAAAGTGCGATTTGTCCGGCGCTTCATTTTTACGACTTTCATACAAAAATTACTCTATGCTAAACCGTTTTTACGGACTCAGGTGAAAGAATCGAAATTTTTCTATTCAGAGACCTCCCTAAAATTTTGGGAGTTGATGAACCCCCAGCCCTCAGAGCTGTGTTATGCGTAAGGTATGAGGGTATTACCATAACATAACATACTTGAAATAAATCACTGGGTTTTAATTTTGGAGAAAAATATCAGATATTATTTCAAATGCTTTGAAATTTACCCTTAACGAAAATTTGACCTTGTTGACTTCACTTTTGTTTTGACTTATCACAACAAAGTTAATACTGTCTATATGTCTTGTTTTTCTTTGGACGCATGACAAGCAGTGCAGCTTTCAATAAACAACAGACCTCTAAGTTATTCAACTGGAACAAAACCCAAATCTAGTTACCTCGCAGGCGTCATTTCGAGGTCGCTATCATCCGACCCGGTGCTAGTCGACGTCCAAGCCTCGTCGTCTTCAGAGCAGAACTTATTTTGAATGACGCTGCCTTTCCGGCTACCGGGTAAGCGATCACAACAAAGGGCGGCGTTGTAGGGCATTTCGTTGTTTTGGACATCTAATATTTTGTTATGTGTCACATTTTTCAAGGCTTCCTGATAGCTGAGGGACGTTTTGATCACTGGTATCTAGGTAATAGTCAGCTTTTAGGGGTAAAATAAACGTTCGAATATTGATTGTAAGTAGAGCGATGAATTGAAAGGTCAAAAGTTTATAGTGATCCTCAACTCAAAGGTGAACCATATATCCGGAAATTTTGAGCTGCATTGGAGAGACATTGATTTCTAAAATTTTCAAATATCCCAACATACTTGGCCGACCAGAAGAATCCTAATGGATCAAATGCTCGCTAAACTGGAACCACTCAAGAAACTATGTTAAAAATAGAGGTAAACAATCAGGCATTGATTAACAATAAGTCTGAATGCACTGTTCCGTTCAAATTTTGGAGGTGTGGTCTCAGGGGTTAGCAAAGGTTGGGGGAATCAACATTTGGCTATTGGGTCCATCCGAGTTGGGAGTCTCCCAATTACAATTATGATATCAGTACTAAATGTCTCACTTGACAAGATTCAGGTTCTGAAACATGCGAAATTTTTCCAAGGCGTTTTCGGAGCCATGACCCATTCAGGTAGCAAAATGAATTTAAAAAAATTTTACTTAGGAGTCTATTAATTTCTGAAAAAAACTTGCGTAGAATACTTCAGCAATTTAGACAATTTCATGCTTTATAGAAATATCAAAATATTCAGGTCATTTACGCTTTATTCCTTATAAAATGAGCCTCAAAAACACAAATGTACTGCATAAAAATTTGATGGGATCAACCAAATTTTTTTGTTCTCAAAAACCGCTCAGAGCTCAGTCAAAATTGACTCAAAAGATTAAAAACTTCGTTAACGTTTTCCAATGGCTATTTCAGTTCCAATAAAAAATGTTATTCCGAACAATTTTCAACATTTTTACATTAAATTGGTTGGTCCTTACTTGCCTACGGATTCCTGTAGATTTCTTTCTGGAATCCAGACACTTTATTCAAAAATGAATAGACTATAGCAAGTTCATCATTGTGATCTGAGAACTATTCTTCCGATCAACTCATATATTCTGAGGAATGAATATTGATTCTGAACAAGCTGAAATGTATGGATGTTACGTTATATCCAAACTGAGGTTTGCCTCTTTCATGTAAATCAAATCCTTATTTTTGAATTCAAGAAAATTGAACAACTTCTGACCATACATGTTTTTGAAGAATTTTCTGGGTTCCTGAAATCGGTCGAAACCTTGGTTGACCCCTCATCAGAATTTTTCTTTTTTTGGGAGTTTTTTACCATGTAATATAAAAGTAAATTTTTTCCGTGATAAATGTTGAAAACAAATATATATTAAGCATAAAATAAATATGCTTTTAAAATAGTTCCGTGCTCTTTGAAGACTTGGTCATAATAAAGTCTTCGAAATTACATATAAAATTGCAAAAAATTGTCGAGAAAAAATTATATTTTTTTGTTACAACTGAAGGAGCAACCAGAGAAACGTTTAAAAGCAACGTTTTAAGGAATTCTAATGAATTTTGTCTGAGTTCTGAGCGATTTTGAAAAAAATTGGATCTGACCATCTATTCTATGCTGTAGATGTATGTTTCTGGTTGAGTTCAAACTTCTCATGGATGAAATCATCCCAACTTAACAGCTGATGCGTGTAGAGTTCTCACCTTATTCAAATTACAATCTTCAGTTTCGTTGATTTTATCGACGTTAATTTTCGACATTTCTCTCAATCGAGAAGCTTTGAACGTACAATTTGGATCGGAACAATCGCCCCGGCAACCCAAACACACTTCACCGTATTGCAACAATTCGATAGTTATTTCGTTGTTATTTACACTATTGACGAGCTTGGAAATGGATTTTTTCGGGCAAAAAGTGGCGACCGACGATAGGGAATCTTGGATGGAATTTTGTTTTTCGGAGAAACTGCTGCGAGATCCGTCGACCGCGTTGTATTCGGTTTGCGACGAATCGAGATCTACGGACATGTTTCTACTGTCTAAGGTTCTACCTGAAAAAACGAAATAATGAGACAATGTTTGCGATAATATTGAATTGAAGTAAGAACATCTTGTGATTATTTCTATTTTGCACCCCAAATTTCTTTGTAATTCCGAGACCCAGCCCACTGGGAAGAACGGCCATAAACTTTTTTGGACCATGCGGTGCTAATCTTAAATCAAAGAAAATACATTGGATCAATACGATCAACTACACTTATCTGAAAAGTAATTATTCCTGTGTCTGGAAATGAGAGAACTTTATTAGGAATATAGAATATACATGCGATTGATGCTAAGGGCCTTGAGAACCTTAACCCAGAAATCGTCGGGCATATAGCTAGCAATATAGTGACCACCAAAATTTGCCAATCACATGGCTAAAAAAGCTTAGCCATAGAAACCCAAACCTTTAGAACCCAAAAAAATTGAAAAATGTCAATTTTTTATAGAAAGTCATTTTCTAAACAAAAAAGGTAAAAAATGCTGATTTTTATGATTTTTAGACAAAAATTACTTTTTTTGAATCGCTACACAGACTATTCAAAATTTTTTCTTGCTTCAATAGCCTTCCTAAAATTTTGAGCAACCGACGAATTTACCCATAAGAAAGTGCCTCGATAGCAACGGATACCTTATACTACCTATAAATATCGTTTTTTGGGAACAAAGAATGAACCCCTATAGATTTTCAAGTTTTCTCAGCAAGCATTTTGATCATTCTACTGTTAAATGAAATGTGGAATGTTCAACTAGTTCTCATAACCTTATTGATTATATGTTGTAGTGTGTTTCCGCCGATTTTCAGGATTTTCTAATAGTTTTGTCGATTTTGTAAAAACGCCTACAAGTACAACACATCCAACCATGCCCGACCTGGCCCAGCGCAACGGTTACTGTAGAAGATGGTTTTTGTGAATTAGGGTGTGAATTTTCGTGTGTCTCGTTTTATGTTATTAGTCTTATTTCCGCCTGTACATTAGCCATTGTATTCTCTATAATAGTAAGTCCAAACGTTTGTGGAAGGGGCGATTTTTAGGTAAGTTTTATAAATAAATGTTTAGTTAGAAAAGCATTTTATTTGTGTCCAAAAGTGTGTTACCTTGTCTGACTAGTTTTAGTCAGGCATTTCTTGGGCAGGTAGTATTCTGTTCTTGACTTCTCGCCCCTGAGTGAGGAGTCATTCCGAGGTTTAGGGCAGGCGCAGATAAGCACTGGTGTTAAGGTCGATCCCTGGCTATCTCTCCTGCACATCAATTCCCCTTGCCGATTTTACACCCCTTCCTCTGACCTGACGGATCAAGGAGGCAAGAAATCGGGCAGAGCCGCCCCCAAATGCCCATCCAATTTAAAAATACAACACTGGTGAACCGTCTGGCTCGCCTGTTGCAACCCTAGAACGCGCCGCCCGATTTTCGTCCGTTTTTCGCCCGTTTTTCGTCCAATTTTTGCCCATTTTCCGCCAAATTTCGCCCGCTTTTTCTCGATTTCTCGGCCAATTTTCAAGATTTTTCGAAGCGGTTTTCGCCAGCGTCTTCTCCAATGATGGCCGCATCACCTACAATCAACGCCGCGACGACGCCGCTGTCAGCAACGTCAATATTCTCGACGCCCGGAATGACTACCTCATATAATCCTCATTCTTTTCAGCCCAATCTAGTGCAGCCAGTTTTTACTGCTTTTTCAGATGCCAGGCATCGTCCTACGTAGGCCCGCCCCTTTTCCGCCCATTCTGTGACGTCAGCAAGCGACACCGCGCACCTCGACACTCTGCAAAGAGGCGCGACCAGGTCAGAAATGGGAGCTCATCTTGGAAATGATTTCCCGCAACGCGCGTCAACTTCAGCAACAACCACTCATCACCAAAACGTTTTTCAACAAGGCCTGTTGACGTCAGCAAGCGGCGCTCATCTCCAAACTACTCCCTATCGAGGCGCGTCGACGTCACCAATGGGCGCCCATCATCAGAACATTTTTCCACAAGGCGTGTCGATATCAATTATGGATTGCCACCAAAACGACTTCCTGCAAGGTGCGTTGACGTCAGCAAGGAGCGCTGACCATCAAATTGCTTTTCCACAAGAGGCCGCGACGTCAGCAAGAGCTGCGACGTCAGCAAGCAGCGGCGATGATCCATATGCTTTTCCACAAGGCATTGTGACGTCAGCAAGGAGCGGCAATGATCAATATGCTTTTCCACGAGGCGCCGTGATGTCAGCAAGGTGTGTAATTCTTTAATTCTTTCTTTGTCGTAATATTTTTCAGACTTCTGAGTGCAAGTTCTTTTCAGTTGGGATGAACCCCTGGATTTTTTTTTCTTCTTGTTTCCCCTCATTATTTTTTATTCTATCCTATCCTACTATGCGGCATAAATCGTCTGCTGATCCCGACCACAACGATGTCGATGCCTACTATGGACGATTTTCTCTCCTTTTCGCATGCATATTTTCATTCTTTTTTTCCCCTTTTTATTTATGTATATTTTCACTTGCCCCGTAACCTTGTGTTCCCACTCGACTTATCCTCGCCACAGCCGCAAACAGGAAGATCAGTGGTCAGCCGCCGCGACTTTCGCCCATGGCCTAGCTCATGCAACTTCCGACGTCATGGTTCACCCCTGCCTTGACTGGTGCCATAGACCTCCTTCTCAATGCCTCGCTCAAGTGGGACATTTGGAAATGGCAAGACCGCCCCAGTCTTGGTGAATTTTTGTGCCCAATGTTACCGCCGCCTAAGTGAGAATATCATTTTTACAATTTTTCAATCTATTTCCATCAAAATTTTCTTTTCATTCTCAAATCAAAAAATCCAGATTTCATTCCATTAGTGTGTGCGAAGGCCGCCCCATAGTTCCCTTCTATGGTGTTGCACCACTATTCTAAAATTTTCAAAATGCACCCTATTTTTGGTATAACTACGGAGCTGGCTCGAGCTTTCAGCTTATTTGCTGACTGTTCCCGCTGCCTTTCGCCGATGACAGTTTGGACTCCGACCATTGATTTGACCCACTGCAGTTTATCGAGCACAATTCTTTGTGATCGATTGATTGCTTTTTGAGAAGCTTGGTTGGTTTCCGCCTCAGTCACTGCTTACTATATCCACGTCATGGATTTGATTCACCGTGCATCTCCCACTGTTTAAACCCCACTTTGTGAAGTTGACCGCCACTCGGAACCCGAACTTTGACTCAACACCCATACGAAAGAAGAGATCAGCAACATGGAGCCGATCACTGTTTAGTTTTCCCGAAAATTTACTTCTCATTTCAAAAAACTATTCTTATTCTTGGTCCAAATTCACTATCTAAATATAGCCTTTAAATCGCCCCAAAAATTGTTCATCTGTTTACTGTATAGTATAATCCTATTTCTCACTGTTTTCTTGTATATATCTTTCATTTGCTCGTTTGTTTTGTATCAATCATCTTCTCCAACGTCAACCGTCTTCGATGGATGCCCGCCCAATCCCAGCATGCAACTACAATGTTCAACTTGGCTGGCTCTACCCCTTTCGATTTTCGATTTCCTCACAATGTCAGATCAACATAACTCGGCTGGCTCTGCTACGGATGTTTAACTCCCGTGGCCCCGCCGCTTGGTTTTCGTCACCAGTCCGATTTCCCGCTACAACTTTCTCATCTGCCCCGGAATGTTCTACCACAAGCCCCCGATGATAGTTTGTCCTTTTTGCCAGCCATGTAATATTTTCGCTATCTTCCGTCCTCCCCAGGACTGGTCGGACCTTTGCTCTCCAAATCCTGAAGGTAGTGGCCGTCCTCACCCTCCCCTCTGCATGGACTCGTATGCTGGTGCACTCCAGTATATCCGTGCGGATGGAGTGCCGACATGGGCCGCAGTGTTGCCGAATTAACGGCCTCACAAATTACGCACCGCATCGGAAGGTCTCACCCTACACGTCGCCGAATTGGCTCAAAACACTACAACAACTCTGTCGGCCCCACTCTGCGCTGCCGATTTCATGCTCGGCTTCCCCGGTGACGGCCTGTAGTAACGGAGTCCCTCCCCTTGTTAGTTTTGTTTGTTCACATGACAATCGTTTAAGGCGATCTACCGCAAGGAGGGAGGGGTGTTGTAGTGTGTTTCCGCCGATTTTCAGGATTTTCTAATAATTTTGTCGATTTTGTAAAAACGCCTACAAGTACAACACATCCAACCATGCCCGACCTGGCCCAGCGCAACGGTTACTGTAGAAGATGGTTTTTGTGAATTAGGGTGTGAATTTTTGTGTGTCTCGTTTTATGTTATTAGTCTTATTTCTGCCTGTACATTAGCCATTGTATTCTCTATAATAGTAAGTCCAAACATTTGTGGAAGGGGCGATTTTTAGGTAAGTTTTATAAATAAATGTACAGTTAGAAAAGCATTTTATTTGTGTCCAAAAGTGTGTTACCTTGTCTGATTAGTTTTAGTCAGGCATTTCTTGGGCAGGTAGTATTCTGTTCTTGACTTCTCGCCCCTGAGTGAGGAGTCATTCCGAGGTTTAGGGCAGGCGCAGGGAAGCACTGGCGTTAAGGTCGATCCCTGGCTATCTCTCCTGGACATCAATTCCCCTTGCCGATTTTACACCCCTTCCTCCGACCTGAGGGATCAAGGAGGCAAGAAATCGGGCAGAGCCGCCCCCAAATGCCCATCCAATTTAAAAATACAACATATATAGCATTAGTAATTCGTGAAAAAATTGAGAAAATGATTGAAAAATTTTATTACCTATAGTGACCAAACAGTGTTGCTACGTGTCCTAACACCGGGCAGAATCTTAACGGACCAAAAAAAGAATCCTGGCTGAACCACCAGAATTTTCATTTTTAGGATACCATGAAATATTGAAGTGAATTTTTTTAACGAATATGTGTTGTAAATAAATATCATAAAATAAATATGATTTCAAAAAAGTTCAATGAAATTTGAAGACTTGATCTTATAAAGGCTTGGAGATTTCATGTGAAAGTGTTGAAAGTTATCAACAGAAAAATTTAATTTTTTTGTTGAATCCGGAGGAGCACGCTACAAACGAAGTTTTAACGATTTTGACCCATTTTGACAGTGGTCTGAGCACTTTTAAAGAAAACTTGGGTCTGAATTTTCCAAATTTTCATCTTGCACATGGTATATACACCAGGAGCTCCTAGGTCTGGGGAGGTCAAATGCCTTTTTAAGTCATCGATTGCCCAAAATTCTAGAGATGTCTCTAAAAAAAGATATTTAGATTATTCCCCAAAAAAGGTCCAGGAAATGGTTCAAAAGTAGTTATTTTTTGCCGTTTTTTGTTGAAATTTGAGTATATTTCATTAAAAATTAAAATTTTTCAGTTTGTTCCGACGAAAATTATGGGGCCCCTATGGCTACCATATGACTGGCCATATGGCCGAAGATTTCTGCGTGGAGTTCCTATGGCACAATCTCCAATTACATGTATGATTCACACCCGATACTATCTATTTCTCGGTTTTACCCACATCATTTCTAAAATGCCGTTACTTGATAAAGACTCCCTCGACGGCGAATTTGTCGTAAAATTCGTCGATCTCGATCCCAAATGATTTCTTTGCTGTTGGGAATAGAGACCACCGACGACGATTCCATTCGGCACCAACGCCGCCGAATTCGGCGTCACGACGGAGTATTGTCTATGACGAGGATTTCGTTTCGTCGCCCGACCGCTCGACCATCGGCTGGGCGATTCGCGGGTCAAAAAGCCGGCTTGGCTGCTGTGGCTGGTGGGCAATTTGCTATCCGACCATCGGCCGACACCGTGCCTCGAAAATGAGGCATCTTGATCGTAACTCACAACTGAAGAATGTATAAGGAAATGAATTGAGCAGATGGGCTCGAACTTAAGACACGATCTATGAGACATTCGACTTTGTGTTACATCGTCCGATGGTAATTTGAAAATTGATAATATCTTAAATTAAGATATTTTGGGTAGTTTTACAGGCTGAGTATCATGGCAACATCCCTTCTGCATAGAAATCAAAATTCTGCAATACTCTAAAGATTAGAATTTGTATATTTTTGACATTTTTCGGTCTGTATACGTGTTCTCAAATATCACAGCTCACAAGAGACGTGAAATTGAAGTCAAATGTTCATTACATCCAGATGATATTCAGATATGAAAAAATTTAAATCCATCATTTTATATTTTTTATGCTATTATGAAGTGCCAAAAACGAAGGCGAAATAAATCGTAAAAATCATTTTGAGTCTTTTCAGAGCACCATTCCATAGGATGCTGCAGAATTAAGGCCATTAATGTCCAACATGTTATGCTATAATTTCAATCAGATTTGCAGCCCACTTTGTAGCTGTAGGTGTCTGCACATTCTGAAAGTTGATACAAAAATGCTGATTAATCTCACTAAATATGGTATTTAAAAAATGATGAAAACATTGAAAAAGTTCAGATTCAATGAATAAATAAGAAAAGATATGAATCTAGTTGATCGTTCTATTTGCAATGGTTGTGCAACGGGGTGTCTCGAAAGAAATGCAACAAAAATTCCTCTCTTCAGTAATTTGATTGAAAAAAGTCAAGGATGCGCGTTATTAGCAAATAAATGTCGACTGTCCGACTCCCATGTTATTTGCTGTGAGAAAATGCTTTACAATTAGAAACACCCTGTTTCACACCACATAATATAAGATGCATGAAGACGAACAAAATGATTACAGATTGTAATGGCTTTTAAATAAAGCAAAGGTATCTGAACAACTCTTGCCGTTTTCTCGTAAATGATTACCAAACAATCAATCGATTTCTGAATTTATAAAAATTTTCAAAATTTTCAATCTCTCATTTCTAAGCATGTCTTTTAGCAGGTATCTATCATCAAGGATAAAGCAATGCAAATTAAACAGGAAATCGAGCAAAATTTTTTCTTCTAATTTGCTGACAAAAAACGAATACTGTGTTGTCAAAACTTTACTGTTTCGCGATTAATTCAGATTCGAAAACATAAAAACACTGTGAAATCTATAGAGCAGAGCACCCCATGGGGGGTATGGGGGGGGGGTATTACCCCCGTCTTAGATTTGAAAATTCATTTACTACCCCCATAAAAACAGCTCACTATAACCAAAAAATTTTGGTAGACTTCATCCTCTCCCCAGTAGGTTATACTAATTCGAGAAAAATTGCAGAATGTGTGATTCTGAGGAATTACTCACTGCTCTTTTTGACACATTTACTGAGCAAATGATAATGAGAAAGTATGCAACTTCTTTGCCATACAGCGATTTTTAGGAAGAAACCACTATAAATATAATTGGGAGATGAAATAATGACTTATGTATATGTGATTAATCAAAAAATGGCCCCTTGGGAAGAAAAACATTATGTTCTTAAAATTCTGCCTCTTCATGCTCCCCTTTCCTTTTCTCCGTTTCTGCGTTGGGTCTTCTGTGCGCGTATGGTTACCCAAGCTGTGGCATACTTTCCTGCTATGAGTTGAGACGTGTGAGGTCTGTTGTCGTGGATCAGAAGTGGTACTTGGTTTCAAACTCGTAGTTCATAGTGTAATGGGATCAATAATACAAAAGTCACATTCAGCATCAGGACAAAAACGTATGTTGTGCCCGATTCTTGAAATGCGCAGGAATTAGTTGGCACAACAGTCTTCAAAGTGTGACTATTCTGACTATTCTGTACGTATAATTAGTGCATTAAAGTTGCAGGATTGGGAGCCGGAAAATAGAGTTGAACCAGTAAATGTTTTTTGACTGTAAAAAGCATAAAGTAGGGGCATTTTTTCATTTATGGAAGTTGTATGTGGTTAGAGTACTACAACTCCCCCCTCCTTGGCAAAAAGTTGGGAGCAAAAAAAAAAAAGGTCACGGCATATTTCAAGTACTACCCTTAAAATTTATGATTTTACCCCTGCCTAAATTTTCGACCTTGGGGACCTCTGCTATAGAGCTCTCAAAAAGGTATTCAAATCGGATTGAAATTTTAGCCCAGTGTGTTTATGCATTGTGGCATCCTATAGAAATGTTAGAAATGTGTAAGGAACGAGCTCCAAAGGATTTTTCCGGATTTTTTGCAACTATTTCTTGACACTTCAAAATAACATTATAACATTAAGAGTAAAAAGTAACGAGATGAGAAAAGTTTTTTTTAACCAAATTATAGAGAATTGTCTTCTTAATTGGATTATTTCTTCGAAACGCTTTCATATTCGGAATCTCGTCTACATTAAATAAAATGTTAAAAGATTGGGAAATTCCAAAGTTAAGGACAGTTTAGCTGCGCGAGTTCATGCGAAATAAATTCTAAAACCATACTTAGCACGCAAAACTACACTGTAGTCTGTTTTTCTTGAAATCCTTGTAAATTAAAGAATGAAAATCAAGTACTTTTTAATATTTCTGCAATTTTCTGCTAAGATAAATAATCGTAACATAAATCGCATAAAATTTGAGTCTACTCAACTAAACCTTACAATTTTTTCAGTAAGTAATATTTCAGTAAAATCTCTGCATAAGGAGGGTGGTACATTTTTATCGTTTTTCCGTTTACAAGCATTTTATAAAAACAGACTACCTGAGTTTCAGGTAAGATTAACTTCTAGCTTATCGTTGTCAAGGTCGAACTTCCTAGAGACTGCGTCGAACGGTTCTACAATAAGCTCAAACTAAAAAAAACGGATTTATTTGATTTTACGCTCACCGTAAGATGAGAGCCGATTAGCCGAAATTGATTCACCGATCTTAGTAGTTGCCGGTTCGCCATTAGACTTTTTATGACCCGAATTTCTGAAAGGTGACGATCTGTTCGAGTGACCTCTAGCAGGTCGGTGATGCGGCGGATTCGACGAGCAGCAGCTATGCCCGCAACAAACTTTGTCGCAGAACGAAGAGGCGGTGACCACTGCAGCAGGATCTACTTTAGTCGCATCAAGGTTCACTGCGGTTTGAGCATCGCCGGTTGGTGCTGTCGTGCAGAATATTGCGGAATCGTCGGCAATGACGTTGTTGGGTGAGCTTAAAATTCAAGCAGGACATCTTTATTTGGTAGGAATAGCTAGCTCAGTTGTGATCATGGGGGCGGTTTTTGGACGGGTCTTGATTTCACTGAAATGCTTGACCATACATGAAAGTGAGTGGTTGGAGTATTGCCCCTCTAATGATCTTGATTGACCCTCCTGCAGATTCTTGCTGACTCCCAGCAGATTCGATCGCCCGGCCATGATTGTGAGGATGATGAAGAAATTTAGCAAGAGAGAAGAGAAAGCAGTCGCAAGAATCAAAATGATGCTGTAGTTCAACAATTTTTCGAAACAATGCATGAAAAAGCAAATAGTTTCACAAAGTCGACTAATATAAGTTGAAGAATAAGGCTTGGATGACAGAATTTCCATGATGTGCCTGCATGGACTTAACTCCATCCAAATTGTGACATTCCAGCTTTTCCCTCCCACAGTGCAGAAAATTTGATAATTAATTAAATCCGTTCGGAAACTTGATTTAGAAATGTGTCGTTTAATTTTTGACAGAGTTCATGTGATTAAAAAGTATTATTGAAGTGCATGTGCATATAAGCACGAATACTGTATGTTTTAGGTCTCACACAAGAATATTTTTTGCCGAAAGCTAAATGATCACGGACACTTGCGATTTTAATTATTATAATCAGTTCGACAAGAGTAAATATCGCACATATAACAACAACTATGATGGTCGGCATAAAATCGTATTTATTTTTACTTGCATCTGCTATCTATTGTAACTACTACTACAATCATTGCTACTACTACGATTACTACTACTGCTGCTACTGCTACTACTACTATTACTACAAGTACTACTATTACTAGTACTACTACTACTAGTACTACTACTACTAGTACTACTGCTACTAATACTTCTACTAATACTTCTACTACTACTGCTCCTACTACTATACTGCTCTTTCAAGCATATGAAATGCTATTCCATTACAATCTAATCGTACAGTAAAGTGCATAACATAGAAGTTTTTGGGATCTGATCAAAATTTTGTTTAAAAGTGCTCAGAACATATTCAAAATTGATCGGAATGTTTTAAAACTTATTTTTTACATGTTCCTAAGGGCGTTTTTTTCGGTTCCAACAAAAAACACGAATTTTTTTCCTCATAATTGTCCACATTTTTGCATGAAGATTCCAAGTCTTTATATAATCAAGTCTTAAAACAGCACTGAAATATTTAAAAATCATATTTATTTTATGCCCAATATATGTTTTTGCAACATTTATTTGTTAAAAAATTTACTTCTACTTTTCAGAGTATAAAAATCCCAAAAAGATGAAAATGCTTGGGAGTCAGCCAAGATTCTGCTGAGGATCAGCCAGGGTACTGCCCGGGGTAAGGATCGTCAGCAATATCCCAAGAACATGTATGCTAAAATGTCAACTCGACGCAGTAGTTGGATGGTTTTATATTATTACTGAACCACTGTTGCTGTAATTGAGGCATGCTTAGATGAGAATGGTTGACACAACGTCGGTAGAACATTTCAAAATGCAGGTTAATTTCACCACTATTGTACTACGTAGGTGATTCATTATCAAATGACAACCGACGTTAGTAAGTTTAAGCCGGGAAAATTAGCTAGATAACTACTGTTCCGAATGATGAAATATTTTTCGGCTTGGTTTCAACGATGATCTGTTCGAATTCGGATCTTTTGCTACAGGATAAAGCTTTCCATTGTGTGAAACTTGTCTTTCAAATTTTAACTGTTTTTTCTCGGTCGTCGCGACAACTTCTATTTCAAAATGAATGGACTATATAGCAAACTAATCAGGAAAATTTTCTGCACTTTCGAATTTACACTGTCATATGATTATTGTTGACCCTTAAAATGCTAAACACGCCGAAAAATCCAGGTGGACTGGTTTTTGGCTGTTCTTACAGGAACTGATGCATTCTAAAAGCTGTTCTTTTTGACAATTGTCCAAGTTAGGATTTTACGTTGATTTTTCACTCTTTGGACAATGTCGAATCTGGGTAAAATTAGTAGCCAGACATCCAGGCACAGGACTCAAAGTCAGCACAGAAACGAATCGATGCTTGGAAAAATCTATGTCATTTTACTAACAACAATGTGAAAATCAACGGCTTTAAATGAAGACTGTATCCTAATCTTATCCTTCTACATTATCACACCCTAAAAATTTTAACATTATCGTCAGTCAAAAAAAACTTACTCAATCAAAATTTGATCAATTTTGATGAAACTCTTATTTCGGAGACCAGCACTTCAATCTCTACCAGAAATCAGGTAGATTTTCACAATCAATCTGTTCGTCATTCGAAAGAAGCCCAGTAATATAATCAGAAATTGTGGCACAAAACACGTCGCTTTCTTGGGTTAATAATAATCTTTACCAAGAATTTTCATCCAAATTTTTGGTCGACCTGAGCCAAACGGGGCGCGTAAAAAGCCGGCTGCGAACCGGCGTCCTTTTCCTACCGAATCCGTACGCGTTGAGCAAATTCAAAAATTGTTTTTCGCGTTTAAGTAGATCCTTTTCTCTTTGTTCTACTTGCAGCATGCATTTGTTCAATTCGCTATACAAATTATTCGTCCGATTGAGTTTATTTTCGTACAGTTGACGTACTTCTTGAGCGTGCTTCAATTCGTCTTTTCGACGTTTGATTAATTCGTCTTCTGTGACAGAAAATGGCAGGAATTCTGTAGCCATATTGTGATCTTTTATGGTCGTCAAAAAGAATTCTCTCTAATGTTTAAAAAAAGACATTTTCTAGGCTTAAAAATTTCAGATTTTTTTGAGTTCGTAAAGCAGACAAAAAGTATGTTTCTGTCTAATATTCACGAATTTAATTCTATAAAAAATCTCTGATATTTGCATTTTTGTCCTTTTTTCATGCTTCACAACTACCATATTGAGTATCAATGAAATTAATTAGTGCCCTGAAGCTGGTTCTTTTTGTGCTCATTTACATTTATGTTTATACCATTTGGTAAATAAAATAATTAATTTTTGGGTTTTAATTTTAGGGGTTTATTTTTTCTGATGTCCAAAATAATTTCTTCATATGAAACACAATTATATCTTTGTTTTTGTTACACTTTGATAAAAGAAACATTTGAAATTCCGATCATCTGAAGAAAATAAAACTGGAGGGCTAGCCATTAAATGGTTCGATTATGTTACTCTAGTAAGTGCGATTCCATTAGACTACAGGAAAATGTTAAGAGACCGGGCAGAACCTTTGGTGAATCCCAGAAAAATACTGGCAGACTCTGTCACAGAATTTTCATTTTTTTGCATTTTTTATAACATGAAATGCAGAGCAAATATGTTTTAAAATAAATGCTGCAAACAAATATATTAAACATAAAGTAATATGACTCAGTGCTCTTTGATGACTTGTTCCTATGTAGACTAGTAAATTCCATTTAAAAGAGTGAATATTAAAACAGAAAAAGTTTAATTTTTTGTTGGAACTGAAAGAGCACACCTAAAAACATCTAAAAAATAAACAGAATTTCTAGGCAATCTGATCAATTTTGACTGAGTTCTGACTATTTTTGAACAAAATTCGGTCTGAACTTCAAAAATCTCTATGCTGTACAAGAAAACGTCTCATTTGTGAGTTCAGAACAAAAATTTCCTATCTTATCTTCGTTAGATGGTCAAGATTTCTAGAGTAACACTCAGTTGTCCAACACAGTCCTCAAAGTACACAAGCATGGTGGTTGTTCTCTGATTTTGACCTTCCTAATTGCCTTCAAGTAATTTAGCTTTTTTCTACAGTATAAAGTTTTCCACTCCGTAAAAATTGCGTATCATATTGGACATACTTTTGCTTATCGCTGCATCGACCATTTCAAAATAAATGGAGTAAAGTAGGTTGTCGGATAATTCAAAATGTTGTTTCCCATTTTGAAAATAAAGTTTGTGGAAAAAATTCCATATTTTGAGAAAGATTTTATTTTTTCTAATATTTTCTACATGTTATGGCCGATGGACAAAAGCTGCCCATCGGTCGATCACTACTTACCAATCATATCCTTCATCCTGGACTGATGCTGAGATCCTCTTATCGTCTCTAAATAATTTCGGACGTCATTTTTCCACGACAGTTGCATCTGCGCCCACTGTTCGTCTGTCAAACAGTTCACTTCGTGACTGGCTATGTCCAAATGCCTCAGAATATGCACGAACGATGGTCTATTACAAGGTTTCAAACTCCAACATTGTTTCAACAGCAATTTTATGCCTTCGGGCGCCGTTTCGGGCACCGGTAGCTGCAAGCTGTTCGACCCAACGCCCCACATAATGGCCGACGAATCGACGTCCTTGTAGGGCACCATGCCGGTCAAGGTTTCCCATAGAACGACGCCGAACGACCAAACGTCCACTTTGTTGGAGCAGCGTTCGTTGCGTATGACTTCGGGCGCCATCCAGGCCACGGTGCCGCAGAACGACATTTTGGTGCTATTTTGGTGGCCCGTTTGGCGGCTGGTTCCGAAATCGGAAATTTTTAGGCTATCGTCGTCCGAGACCAGTATGCTGAAAAAAGGCAACCAAAATTTCGATATGCTATAAGGAAAGGTAAAGGTGGTGATGACCATTTTCCAGATAATGAGATTTGGACGGCAGAAAGATGTATAGTTAGAGGAAAATTGTTTTTGTCATATTTTGAACAGCGAGTGCTATACTTGAAAAACGTGTCTGAATTGCTCATGATTTTTCAAAAAATTGCACACCATAAATTAAGTTTTGCACTGCAATATTCAAGATGATGACGAATAAAAATTCAAAAAAGTCGTAGGCAATCTTGATCACAAAAAAGTAATCATCTTGATTAAATTTTTTTTCAAATCAAGATTAATTAAGAGAGCCGACCAAGCAAAATCGACCACGTTTAGCGATCAATATTCGCCTGCTCTTATCTTTGAAAATTTCTGAAACAAACCTAAAACGTTGCTCCGCCCCCTACGCTCACATGTGGCCGACTGAACTCTTCCAAGTCGATTCCTAAGATTAGGACTTGCTGGACGAGGGCAACTTAGGTTTTTACAGGGGTTGTAACAAAAGCGGGGAGGTTATTTTCCACGGCAAATGCAAAGTTTTATTTCTCGAGAGTCTTTAGAAAAACGTCAAAAAAAACTTGTTTATCGCCCAAGATGCATTAATTTCCGAAAAAGATCCGAATTTTCGATTTAATCGACGGTTCCCTTGCTATCTCCACCTGCTCCGGAACCCGACAAAAACAGAAATGTGGTTATTCATATCAGAATTACAATTTTAAAAAATAAACATGTAAGAGAAAAGTTATATTCATTAGATAGCTATGTACGTCGTTCCTCATATTAAGAAACGATTTCTGAGAGATTCGACCTTCTGTTATATTGACCTAAGATAAGTTGAAAATTAATAACAGCTGAAAATGGAGTAGTTTTAAACGCTGAGTATCGTGGCAGCATTCATTCCGCATAGTTTGAAAAAAATTTCAATCCCTCAATTCAGACTTTTTATGCTATTTCAAAGTGTCAAAAAGGAAGTTGAAATAAACCGAAAAAGTCATTTGGAGCCTTACTTGGACTCCTTCCCATAGGATGCCACAGAATTTTTCTTCTCTTTTCAGTACCTACTAATGTCCAAAATTTATTGTATTAAAATTTCGATCAGATCTGTGCACTGTTTTGAAGTTGTAGCTGTCTGCATATTCTGAAAGTTGATTCAAAAATGTTCACTAAGTATGCCACTAACGAGATGCAAGAAAACTTGAAAACGTTCAGATTAGACCAATAAAAAGAAAATATCTGACTCCGGCCTATGTTATAAGCTGTGTGAAAGTGCTCTACATTCGGAGACACCCTGCTTCACATTACAAGATGTTGGTCAGGCGTAGATAGATCAAATGATTGTACATTGAAGTGTCCTTTCAATGCAGCAAGAGGCATCCTAAAAACTCCTGCTGTTATCATGTAAATGGATTTCAGACAAGGGAAGGTCGAACCTCTAAAAAATCGTGCCTTAAAAATTCATTTTTTGCTACAATTAAGATTAACTGTACTCATTTAAAGTGAAAAACAATTTTTTGGTGGAATTTTGCCTTTTTTCTTCCAAAATGTAGCAATCATAAGTATTGGACCAATAGAATGTTAGTTCACTGTTAACATTGTCTAACGCGAATGAAACCTGAACGGAATAAACAGAGAACTTCGCTTTTATGAGCTACAATCATGTATTACTGTAGGATATTTATTTAAATATTTCCAATTGTTAGTTCAGGCTCAAAAATTTCCAGTCCAATATGAAAGATCGTTATTAGTAGGAAATCGTAAAAACATGAAATATGCTTTCCACGTTTATCATGTACGGGCATTTCGAAAAACGGACTATAGTGGATTTTGATGATCGGGTTTGAAAGTAATATTCAAATGAAAGTTAAAGTTTTCTCAATAATTCTTTGATCGAAAGCTGTACAACGACACGACCGGTTGAAATCAAATATTAATGATCACATTGTCCTTCAGAGCTGAACTTTGAGCCAACCTTGTTATCCTACCACAAAATTTTTTTGATTTTTGGATCTCGGTATCCGGCTTAGCATTCTCCTTAGGCTTAGGCTAATGCTCAGGCTTAGGCTTAGGCTTAGGTATAGGCTTAGGCTTAGGCTTAGGGAACGCGTGTGGATTGCAAAGCGAAGGTCGAAAATTTCTGGTAGAAGGATAAGCCGGTTGGGCCATTTTGCTATCCAACGTAAAAGCCGCAACCTTAAGTCTGTTCTGGTAACTGTAAGGTAGCATTTCGAGGTGAAGCATTTTTTTATGTGCACCCAGTATAAAAATTTATTTCGAACTTCTCAGATCAGGCGAAGACTGGCGCCATCGTTCTGTTTTAACACTCAAAACAGCCAACGACTAAAAGTATTTAATTCAAAATCATCAACGTCAGATCTTCAGCGCCAAATTTTGAAAATTTGTAGAAAAATTGTTGAGGTCTATCAAGATCAGTAAATTTTTTCCTGTAGACAAAATTCATTGCATTTCATCATACAGGAAGAGTTCAAATGGTGTTTTACTGCGTGAATTTTTAATAATCAAATGTGCTCGAGTCTGCTTTATAAAATGATTCTAAATTGAAAAATGACAAACATAAGTAATATTTTCAAGATCGTTTACAGGAAATTATTTGACTGCCCCCACAAATTTTTAGTCTTATATGACATATTGTTCAGCACGAAATCGTAAAAATATAAATCAGTATTTGCTCTTCAATTTTTGTTATTAGAAGCATTTTAGGAAAACAGAATATAAATTAAATTTACTTCGGGCTTTTCAAATCTCGATGAACAATATTTTGGCTGTGCAAATAGGCCATGCCGCTGGCTATCTGTTTCGTCCAGTTGACCATCAGTTGAGGACCCACCGGTCGACTGTCGTGCAATACTTCGAATAGTTGGCCTTGAGGACAATATTCCATGATTATGCAATAACACGGAGCTTGGGTACAAACGCCTCTGAAAATGAAATCATATTTTGAGTTTTCGTGGTTTGGCAGTGTTTGCTCCACTGTATTTCATGACAGAAATTACGCTACTCAGAAAATGGAAGTATTTTTTGCAGTAGACAGTTGAAATATTCTTCATAACCCTGTCCCATTAGTTACTTTTTTCAACTCCCGTAAGAAATCCGATGCAATATCGTGCTTTTTTGGGAGACTACTAGAGGATGTTGTGGGCACTAAACTTGTTTTTCAGCTTTTTTCAAGCTTTGCGGAATCTCTAAAAATTAGTTATGAAAACTTGAAAATTAGCTTAGTTTTTTAAGTTTTGAGATTGAATGTGAATCGAATCCGGTTCCGAATAAGCAAAATCGAAAAATTATTACAATTGAAACTTTCAAAATGCAGTTCCATTGTGAAGAGAAGAAAAGATGTGCAGTCTGCATCAATATTGACAAACTTTTTGGAAACTGTTGAAGGTGAACGATACCGTGTCATGTACATTAAAAGAGACAGATATGAAGATACCGTAATTAGCTGTATAGACTCGTTCCTATACACAATTGAAGTTTAAATGCAGAAAACGTGAATTTAACTGATAAAAAATCTTCCAATTCATATGATTCACACGCTTGATCAAGAAGCGGAACCGAGATAATTTTTAATCGAATGCATAACTAAATTCTTCTAGGCAATCAATTTTTTGCAGCAAAATGCAAGAAATCGGGTGTCAATCGACGTAGCTAATTGTGATTTATCCGAAAATGTAACCTTAAGTGTCGAATCTCTACTTTAGACTGTGTTATTTAAGTTTGAAACAAATCTTTATGACCAGATTTTTATTGCTTTATAATGTACGGGCTACGATAAAAATATTGTCCAATACTTTTGAGTTGGCATCTTATGAAATGGTTCAGCAATTTTGAACTTCTATGAGCATCTATTTCATGGACACTTTTGGCCAGCTGCAATAAACATGATAATCGCGAGCTCAAGATAACCCTGAAGGTTTTATTGTATGTTTCCTGTGCAACAAAATTGGCGATTATCTCAAGCAGCCAGTTTGTGGCAACCGGTCCAGGCCTTCTCAAATCTTTTCAAAAAACAGCGTCTGGCAATTAAAACTAAAGTGCAACCTTTCATTTTGAATAGATTCGAAAAAATAAGCGAAAAAACTGTATGAAAAGTAAAAACATTTTGATACCCACTAGCTAAGTTTGGGCTGTCACACCTCAGCAGTGTCTAGTTCAGAATTGACGTTTTCACATCGAAGTGGGTACTTGGATGATCACACAAATTTTTGGAAAACCGATGGAAACTGTAGCATATTGTAGATTTGATCACTTTTGTTCAAAAATTCGTGTATAGCAACGACGACTCACTTGATAAGAAAAAAGCATCTGCTTCGAAGAGCATGACATTTCAGTTTTTGAGCTGCTGCTATAAAGTAAGGTACATCGACATCCTAATATAAAATAGCTGTATTTGACTTTTGAAATACTCAAGACGCAGTTTCGACCTTAAGCGTGATAAAATGAAAATTAATCACAACCGATACGAGTTTAATTGGCATGAATGTCGAAATTCACGTAGCTATACTAATCTTTGAAATTTTCCAATTTTTAGCATTTGATGTTATGCACGCGCGATTCAACATATCAAAGCGTAGAAAAAAATAACGTTATTGTAAAACAATCATTATAATCAGTAGAACAAACTCTATAATTTCGAAAAATAAATTTCTCCAAGCTCATACTTGACACTTTTTACGCTATTTTAGAGTGTCAAAAAATATGTGGCATAACGCCGAAAAAGGCGTTTGGAACTCTTTTCGGGTTATCTTCCCGTAGGACGAAGGGTAATTTTGTTCTTTTCAATTTTTTATGCATCGATTTCTCAATTTTTTATTTTTATTCGACTAACATGAAGCGGTGGGAAACAGGGTGCCTTGAACTATAGATCACTGTTTTACAGCCTGTAACAAAATTTTTCTGAATTAAATTGCTGAAGAGAGCAACTTTTGTTGCACCTTCCGAGGCACTCTGTTGTACAAACATTGTGAATATATCTATGACAATGTACCGGTTCTTCGACTCACATGTTCTCTTTCTGTACGTTTCATTTGAACGTTTTCACTGTTTCTTGCATCCCGTTGATGGTTTATTTAGTTAGATTAATCAGCAATTTTTTCATCAACTTTCAAAATGTGCAGACGCCCACAGCTCCCAGAATGGTGTGGAAATCTGATTGAAATTTCAACACAATATATTAAAAATTAGTGGTTACGGTAATGAAGAAAAAAAAGCTGTATGGAAGGGTGCCGAAAAAAGGCTGAAAATAACTTTTTCGGTAGATTTCGATTTCTTTTTTGATGCTTTAAAATATCATAAGAACAGAACCTCGTCTCCGAAACACGTTCCAGACTCTGAAAAATGTCAACAAATGTGAAACTGAACTTTGGAGTACTGTAGCTATGGGAATTTGACTTTCTGCGGAATGAATGCTGCTGCAATACTCAATGTCTAAAATTACTCAAAATGTCTCATCTTGAAATACTATTAATTTTCAACACAAGATCGAATCTCTAAGAAGTCTTGTCTTAGGACTCAGATTGACATAAGACTATCGAATTTTTTGTTAGCTTGATGTAGCTGTGCAATTTGATCTGGTGAGAACTTAATAATCACATGATGGAGTTTAATTGGCATATTGAATTAACCTAGTTATATAATCGACTGTTCAGTTATCAAAACTGCTCACTTGAATTTAATAATATTTGGATGATTCAACCTCCTCAAATGCTTGATATTCGTTTCGGCCTCTTCTTTCACTTTTTTAACCGCCACGTTTTCGCCTTTATATTTGCCCAAAAACACGGCTCCCTGCGACCCGGAGCCCAACCAAGTCAAATCCGTTATATTTTCGAACGAAACTTCCCATTCGTCGCCCGTAGCCGGCCTAATTTTCAAACATTCGTCCGCTTGGGCCCTAATTTGTTTCAATTCTTCGTCCAATCGAGGCACCCGTTCGTCCTCCTTGTATTTTAGGACGTTGAAGAACGGCCTGAAGCAGCCCTTGAAGCCCAACATTACGTCCTCCCACCACCATTTGGGCGGCTGGCCGCCGCCGAACACCAAACTGTCGGGCGTTTGGCTGCAATCGACGGTGGCCACGCCTTGTCCGACGTCGGCCGAACTATGCCCGGCCGTGAGCTCGACCCTGGGCGCCGGTAACGATTGAGTCCTCAAACGGAAAGTAGAAAGCTCCTGGTGGTCCACCGCCACTCGTTGTTTTAAAGTTTCGTGGTCGCTGACGGCCAAAACGTGGATAGCCGCCGGCGCCGGGGCCTGGCGGCTGACCAACGGTCCGTCGCCTTGCATTTTGCACCCGACAATTTGCATTCGACGCTCCCACGCTTGAGATTTAGTTAGTGAATCATAGAAATTTGATTTTCATAATAATTGGACTTTTCGCAATCGATAGCGTCGAGTTGTGTGAAAATCCATGAAGAACTAGTTTCTATCGGAAAATTGTACGCGCATGGAAAAATGGAAGTTTCAAAAGTTCCACGTCGCTTGGATTCACGCGGCACAGTATATTCAATTTTTGTACCCATTTGACGACCGGCAGGTACATTTCGTGCTGTATATGCAGAATATACTGTATAAAACGTATAGGAACTGAAAAAGACCCGACTGTTGTGCTTGGTGTCCTTGGAAACGATAAATTTTATGGCTTGTGCTTGAAAACGTTTGATCTGTGAATGTCTTCCTTGTGTAAGGAATATTCGCATTCCAAATTCATGCAAGCTTTTGGAGAAACGAAAAACTGACATCGCAATGATTTTTAATCAGCTCGTGAATCAAAACTACACGTGGCTCAAAAAACAACACAATTTTTGTGTTGCCTGAAATAAACAATAAGATCACGTTATGTTCAGGTTTAGAGCAATTTAATATAGTCCTAGCTGATGTTAGACATCAACAGTCATAGTCAGGCAATTATCATTCTGCCACAAAACAGTTCAATGCGATACAGCATGATAGTCCATAAAAAAACCATGTGAAGCTTTTGACGTAGCTTCTTCACCGTGGACATGTGGAATCATGTTGTCAATGTGTCTTTCGGATAGTCAAACTGTACGCTTGGATGAGAAAATGAATTATTATAGTTCGTCTCTTACGCAATGCTTTCGATTCGAAAAATGACAGAACTATACTCCGTATATTTTGAAATGATCGATGCAGCGAGGTCGCAGCTAAACCTTTTATGCTAAATTATGCAAGGCTAGACTCAACAAATAAATTTTTCCTTCATAATGCATGCTCTTTGATATTCACTCTTTTCAATAACTTCATGATTATCAAAATTGATTTCATGATCTCCCGTAAGGCTGCGTTTGCCGAAACTCCGCACTGCATCGACCATTTTAAAATAAATGGAGTATAGTACAATAGGCGATCATTAAAATTGATCAAGTAAA
This sequence comes from Romanomermis culicivorax, assembly GCA_963922205.1. Classification (NCBI taxonomy): domain Eukaryota; kingdom Metazoa; phylum Nematoda; class Enoplea; order Mermithida; family Mermithidae; genus Romanomermis; species Romanomermis culicivorax. The sequence continues at coordinate 1,272,413 of CAWUHX010000052.1, forward strand.
GTTTTTCCTGAAGAATCTTTTTCTCAAATTCTCTTAAAATTTATCTATCTGACGTGCATTTTGACAGAAAATTTTGAATTATGGAATAGTAGTAATTATTTTCCAATTGTTGAGAAGTATTTTTAGACAAACAGATAAACGGCCCAAGAAAAACCAGTTTTTAGATAATATTTACTTAAAATGATGTCTGCCGACAGACGCAAAATGTCGCAACAAATCTTCGTTTATTATACAGCAGCATGCAGGTCCACAATCATCGACATCGCATCAAGCTCTTACGATGTTATTTGAACTAAAACTTACTAACTTAAATTACTTGAACTTGAATTAAAGTTAAAATTTAAGTTTACGTTAACAACTAAAAATTTGATTTGAAAACTTTAAAAATTAAAATTATTAATTAATTTAATTAAATTAATAAATTAGCTTAATCTTGAATACAAAAAAACATGAACTATAGTCGGTTTTTTATAAAATGCTTCTAAATAGAAACGTGACACAAATCAGTATCATCATCAAAATCGGTTACATAAAGCTCTTACTGTAAAATTTTGCACTCGAAAAATTGTTGAAGGTTTGATTAGTATGCTTACAAATTTCCATTCCTCTATGATAAGAAAATCGTGAAAATCTGAAATACTACTTACTTTCCACTTTCATTTCTTAGAAGCATTTCAAAAAAAGGACTAAGGTAAATTTTCCTTGAAATGATTGAAAATAGTAACAGTGGAAAGCAAGTACTATTTTTACATTTTTCTGCTGAAGTATAATGTGAGCATATTCAATTACATTCAGCATTTTTTTGAGAAGAAAGATCTATTGTGAAAGTTTCGAGTAAACGAGTTCGATGGCGGTTGTATCTTCCGATTTACGATCAATGTCTAAAAAATAGGCCATAGTCAATGCGTCAACAAAAAAATCCTCATTGACATAAATTCCACATACAAATGCACAGTAATTATAAATCATTTACCTTGAAATGGCAGATGCGGCGACAACCAAAGCAGTAGGTTAAATTTGACACGAAATTTTTACGGAATGGAAAATTTTATACTGTAGAAAAAATCTGCATTTCTTTATGACGATAAGAAGTCAAGAATAGAAGAAAATTCAACATGTTTATCCGTTTTTAGCACTGTGTTTGATACCTGACTGTTACCCCATAAATTTCGATCACTTAACAGAGCTAGGGAATTAAATTTTCTCTTATTCTGCCTACTGCTCATGAATAATAACAGTAATAAGCTCCGAGTTTACTTTATAAGTAGTGGAGTATAGTGTCCCATCGGATCCTAACAGAGCACTAAGTCTATAAACTGTTCCAAATGACTAGTTATCCAATACATTTTTACTAAAAAATGAAATCTGCTGACGTGTCTACAACATTCAGTGTTACAGTCTTAACTTATTATAAAGTTTGAAAGCAGACCTATAATAAGCAGTCTCAACAAAATCTTCGGTTAGCTCGAAATGTACAAAAAAGATCTACAAAAACTAGCTCCTCAATTAAAAATTGCCACATGAAGTTTGCATGAACATGCACAATCGAGTGTTTGAATGCACCTTCTCATGTAGAAAAATGTTTACAAGCTGGTTCAAATACCTCAGGAAACATTAACCGAAATGAAATTACTGGCAGATTCACAACATTCAGTGTCGTAGCAATTTATCACTAAGTTTGTAAGCGCATGCACAGTAATGAAGGTCACGCCGAATTTTACCATAAGATCTGCGGATAAATTCTGGAGTAATCATCACTCACTGATGATATGAAGTCTACAGCTTATGTTCCATAAGCTGGTCTACAATGACTAGCTTGTAAAGAAATATTGACTTGACTGGAAGTTTTTGGAGTATATTCCGAATATTTACATGTTACAACGCATCGGAGAGAATGTAAAATTACACTGTTCATTGTTGTTCGATGGACATGTTTACACTAAAACTTGCATAAATGAGGTCTTCAGTGGTTCGTCTATAGAACACCAGCGACATGGAAAGTTTAAATGATGCTGAGACATGCATCAGACCATCATGAGCTTTGCTATAATTTCGACAAGACGGCATCTCTAATATACAGTAAAACCTACAGTTCTAAACGTTGATTAGATCGAATGTGTTTGGGAGACCAGATTGTCTTTCTCTTGAGAAATTGTTCGTATGTTAGTGCGCTTTATCGAGTGAACTTGTCCACTTTTCCGTATCTGGCTTGGCTCGGTATAGGTCAACTTTCGATTGTTAGCATGCTAGACAATCAAAATCTGATCAGTCTGACATTACTATTTTAGAATTTACCGGTTTCGTTAGGACGATATCTCTAAACTTTACTCACGGCATTTAGTGTAGAATCAAATGTTTACTTATTGTAAGGTCCTTGCACAGATTCGCGATAGTCAGAGTTCCATAAAACTTTCGTTAAGCGTAAAATGTTCAAAGATCTATGGTAATTATTTCTTTGGTCAAAAAAATCATCACTGACACAAAGTCTAGAACCAGGTGCATATGTTTCAATAAATCTTCACAGGGTGTTATGCCTTTAAAACGCAAGACATCAAGACTCAGCAAATTAGGACGCAGGACATAAGGACGGAGAACTCATGACATCCCAGAACAATAGGAATAGGATGTTTTAATTTTGTGGTCTTCTCATAGACTATTGATAAGTCTTTTGGTAAATAATTTATTATTGGTAAATATTTTTAAATAAGCAAACGTGTTAGACCGAGAGCTGAGTCTAAACCTAGACCTAAGCCTAATCCTCAGCCTCAGCTTAGGTCTACAACTTTTCAACACGCTGTGGAAAATTATCTCTTGCAGACGACAATTAGCTTGAAACCTGCTACAATTTTATATACAGTTGATATAGTAGAACAGTCGCTAACGGATTCATTAAGAAGTTTCCTAAATCCAATGTCTTTGTAATTAGCCTTCAGAACAGTAATAAAAGACTTTTCATCAAGATTTTTACAATGACGATTAAGTTATGTATAAAATTATAGCATTTTGTGACAAGCGTTTTAATGCTATAGGTTGTAACCCCTGGTGTCCTTAGTTCTATGGTCTAGCGTCTGCGTTCTTTTGTCCTGCGTCCTGTGTCCTCATGTCCTACTTCATAATGTTGCGCTTCCTAATATCCTGCTTCCTAATGTCCTGCGCCCAGATGTCCTGCGCCCTATTGTCTGAATCCTAATATCTGAATTCTAATACCTGCGTCCTAATGACCTCGCGTCCTAATAACCTTGCGTCCCAACGTTCCATCGTCCTAATTTCTACGTCCTATTCTCCGCGTCATCTTCACTCAATGCAGAATCCACAAGCTAGTCCAAAATGATAAATTTCTCTTAAATATTTACTAACCTGAACCCTGCTAACACATCCACAACATTCAGCGTTGTAGCAAATTTTCAATTCAAGTCAGTTGGGAAAATATCAACTTTGTCAATGACTTGTTTTCACCATTTCTGCTTGGAGCGACCAAACTAGGTGAAAAATAATAGGCTTCAATCATATAGTACCCTCGCAAAATGTACCAAAACATGAACCTAGCAACAGACCTTATAAGCACTCAATTGTTCAAATATCTCTCGGATATTTTGACGGCTAAAAGCTAAAACCATCGCAACCAGCGCGCCTTTTTTCCGAAAAACCTATTCCAAACGCATTTTGTCGTGTACGAACATGTAATGCACAATCAATACAAAACTAGCTGCTCCATAAAAATCCATTTTATGCTGGTACACAATGAGCGGCGCAATTACAAAAGACGTTATCGATTTTTGCTTTTGTATTTAAAAAAAAGAGAAACAACGCGAGGTCATTTGCGTATATTATAATTTCCAGGAGAGGAAGCCTGATTCTGTAACAAAATGATCAAGTCCCTCACAAGCGTAATTAGTTGCTTTGACGCCATTGTGTTTTCTACCTTGGACCGGTTCGGTCTCGTTTTGTTGTATATGCTCCTAGAAAAAGAAAGTCTCATGAGAAAATGGGGGAGAGCGAAAAAAGTGTTATCATGTCCTTTTTGGAAGAAAATATCCTAAAAAACGGAAGTTATTCACCAATAAAAAAATAATTGTCCGATGGTGAGCCAAAAGTCCACGTTGAGTTATATGCAAAAAAATTGTTGTAAATATCGTTGAGCTTAGTCATAACAGAGATTAATAGTTCCTCGATTTATTTGATAAATAACACGATAGAAAGCTCTGGTTTATCATAACAGTTGCAAATACCTCTGCACTCTTGCAAGAGCGACCGGGAAAAATCCGGCGCTGAGGATTCAGTCCCTAAAAGCATATCGTCGTCCCTTTTTCCAAAACTTTTGTTTTATGACCATGTTAAAATCAGCCATTAAAACATGACTTTGAGCAACAAACTATAGACTTTGAAAGTGTGAACTTGAATTTTGCCACTTCCTCGAATGAAAACCATCGTAACCAGTGTATATGATACTGTAAAATTTTTAGACCTTCAGTCATGCTCACATTCACACAGACATTTGCAGGGTATTATGCCTGTTGTTGTGCTATCGAGCGGATTTGCATTATTCACAGTAAAGAATGGATAAGCCGAATCATCTAATGTTTGCTTCTTTATAAAATGCTTCTAAATTCAAAAATGACAAAAATCATTGCTGTTATCAAAATCTGTTTCCAGAAAGTTTTTACTGCAAGATTTTTCATTCAAAAATTGTTAAACGTTAGTTGAGAAAATCTACAAATTTTATGCGAGTCATGGTCTAGCCAAAAATCGTGGAAATATGAAACAGTACTTTCTTTCTACTTTTATAATTTAGAAGGATTTTAAGAGAAACAGACTATACCATGCTAAAGTCTTTGGGAAAAATAAACTTCATATCAGTGAACTATTTGCGATCTCTGGAAACAGATACGGGTCGAAAAGTTTTCCTCAAAACATGATATTTGCGGATATGAAACCAACTTAGTTATTAAATCTTTTGCGATTAATTTAAAAGACGGAGACTTCTTTCTAACAAGTTAATCTGCAACCAATAGAAAAAATACATTCCCTCACGCCTTTTCAAAGAAAAGAAATTCAGTAACTTATACTTTGATCTCTAACAATGAAAAACCGTATGATTCATCATAAAAGAGTATCACTTGATTTATTGAAATTTGAATTTATGGATATTTTATGATCGGATTGTAAAGTGTAGGTTTCCCTCAACATTAGTTAAATCGACTATATTGTGTTTTTGTAAATGCTTCTAAAGCGAAAAATGATACATATATGAGATAACCTGAAAATCCGATACATGAACCTTTTACCGTAGAATTTCTCACTCAAAGAATTTTTGAGTGTTACTTGAGTCTTGCCATAAATTTTGAATTCCATCTGACGTACGGCTTAATAGAAAATAATAAACATATAAAACAGTACTTGTTTATCAGATTCATTACTTGGAAGCATTTTATAAAAAAACAGACCATAGGTAGAAAAAGTAAGATCAGCCTTGATCTGGTAGGCAACCAATTGATTCCTTAAATTATGCTTGTACTTGTATTTTTCACCTATTCGGTATAAGAGCATGACTTCAGCACGGTTGGGGAATCATCATAAACCAATCTTTCTATAATTAACGGATATGTATAGCAATTAGAACTGATTCAGAATTTGATTCCTCAGTTTTTCGAAGTTTAGATAAAAGGGCATTTATGGGCCGGGGAAGACTTTTATTATTGGTCCGTTCCATGGGCTGCACCCAATTAACCTTTGCGGGCTGCGGCGGGTTGCGGCGGGCAGCGTTTTTTGGCCCACGCAGGTCATTAACCATATTCTGCTGGGGGTCCGCCAGGAAAGGGGGTTGAATAAAACATTTTCTTCATTCTTGATAACGAAAAAGAAGGTCTTAGGAAGGTCCTCTAACAACCAAGCAGCATATTCTTCAACCTATATTAGTCAGATACGTGAAATTATTTGCTTAGACAGTTTTCTAAAGTTTTACTTCTTTGAAACCAAGTACGTTTTGTTTAGGAAAATTGTTAAACTACAGCATTATTTCCATTTTTATGACAACTTTCTCTTCTCTATTGCTCATTTTCCTTCGTCATCTTCTCCATCATTGCTGGGGGAGTAAAATTTGCTGGGGGTCAGCAAGAATCTGCTAGGGTCAAAACCATCCAAGCCTTCCACCAGTGCATGTATGTCACTAACTCGTCCGCACACAGGATTTCAAGTAGAAGTAATTGATCTTCGATCCGCCTTTCTCTATAACCAAAATGAGGATATGCATGGAATAGTCATTTCAGTCAGGATTGTTGGGTAGTTCATTTCGACTTATTTTTCGGAGTGATCAGTTTTCTATGTAAGGCTTCGACTGTCATTGGTAAGTATTACGTCACAATATTGACCACAGCGAGCCTAGCTACATTACAGAAGTTTCGGTGGAAGTTTTTCTTGAAAATTAACAGAAGACCATCATCGGAGGCTTAGTGCGAGCAGTCATACCTATTAGACGTTAAAAACATTAACCCACGGGTTTAAAAAAAATCTAATTTTTTGACCAGGTCGGAACGATTCGAATTGAGAACGCTTGACAATTCGTTTGAAGTTCGATTACTTGAGCGTCAGGGATTTTTAAATGACAAAAAGTTGTGCTACCGAAATTTTGTTTGTTATCGTTAGGAGATTGTTCCTTCAATAAAAGTAACCGTGACGTTTCGCGCATTGTATTTCTGGTTATCTTTTTAAAATAAACATTCAAGTTATTTTACCATTTTATTCTGTTTGTTTGTAATTATTTACTACATATTTCCCGGTTTTTGAATCGAAGTGAACGGAGCAAATCACAAATAGCGGAGCGAAGTAAAAGTAGGGCAGGAGAGGAGTAGGGGTAAAAGCAGGAGCAATATTGCAATATATGCTCCACCTTTGTTACTATACTCCGTTTTTCTTGAAATGATTCTAAATAATGAAAGTGGAAAGCAAGTAGTATTTCAGATTTTTACGATTTTCTGATAAACGATATATCATATAGGACCGGAGATTTGTGAGCGCACTGACCTAATCTTTAACAATTTTTTGAGTGAAAAATTTTACGGTAAGACTTCTTTGTAAACGATTTTGACGACAGTACTGACTTGTGTCACTTTTAAATTTTGAAAAATTTTATAAAATACACACTATTTTTACTTTTTATGTTATACCCCAAAGCGTTGTGAAATAGCAGCAATTTTTGAACACATTTGCACTTTTTCTGCTAAGAAAACGCTTGGAACTTTTTTCTCAATCTTCTGTGATATCAAAGTTTTATTTTCTAATTGCTCCTTTCGCTCCAAATTTGCTCCAGCATTGCTCCGAAATCGCTCTAAATTTGTTTACTCCATCTTCCGTGATTCATCCCTTAGTGTTTTCATTCTGAACATGATTTACGATTGATCCGAAGTCATCAGTTATTTGATAAGAAGCACAACAGCAGAAAAAATAATCGCCAGAACGCTGATTCTTAGGAGGAGCCAAACTGAAACCTATTATGAGACGAAAAAGTTTTCCGGAGTCTGGCTATGGCCACTAAAGCAGACGAGTTATCTTTCCTTGATGAACACATCTGACATGCAGGTAAGTATCAGGAAAGCCTATTGACAGTCTATTGTATCGAAGTCCGGGACCTGCACGGACAGCTCGGCCTGTGATCCATTCCGGTCCCACTCGAGAGTAGGCCTTACTGCATCTGCCCTCTCATGATAAACAGATTGTAGAGAAAGTACTTCTAATTGTTGAAAATTTTTCAACCCAATTTTTCTGCATGTTAACTTGAAGAAGGTTGAACTTGGAACCAGAGGTAGCTCTTCAAAATATGCGAACCTTGCACCCAAATGATCAATACAGCCATACACAACACTGCTATCGAGCTGTGTGTTTCCTCGTTCTTTCAACATGTTATCTGAATGACGTAGTGCAAACTTATAATATATTTTCATTTGAAGAATTCACTTCTACTGTAGTTACAATTTAGTAAAGTTTAAGCAGAGATATTTTAATTCGGAATAAAAAAAATTAACTGCTCAAAAATCCTACCAAAAGTAACGAAAGATTTGTTTCCAAAACTTGATTGACCGACCTTTTCGTGCATTATATTGCATATATTGAAAAACAGGCTTATACGGACTGGCGGAGACTTGGACAGGTCACGGGCAGTTCAGGCTCAGGTTAAAAGGGCGATTTGGTGGGCCTATCGGAGCTGCGCGCTGTCAGTAATCAAAGTATCTGGTCAAATATTGACCATGAGATAGACAAGATGCTTGATCTACCGCTTGATATCATGCCTAGTGAAACCTGCATACCGTCTCTCATATCAACAATCAGACTCTTTGCTGTTGAATCGTTATTGATCACATGACATATACAAAAAATTAACGTGCACGTTCAAAAACAGGGTGTCAGAGAAGCTTAGCTGACAAATAAATCAAAGCATTTAATTTATTACTAATAAAAATACTGCTTAAAAGAATAATATATTTTTCATGAAACGCTTAATAATTTTATATTTTGATTTTCTTACGAAAAAACCTACTACGAACGGATTTGCAAATTTGGAGATCAATCAATAGAAACGTTAAAAACTCAGAATCACGGTTTTGAATAAGTGATTTTCCTCTTCGTTGTTTTTCCTCTAATACAGACCATAGACGAACGTGATATCATCGGCTTAAAATGAAACTTGTTCATTGAAAGCCTGTCATCAAGTCACATTATTTGATATAATCAATGTGAAGAAAATTTTCACTAAGTGCGTGCATCAAATGGAGTATTCGGTAACATTGGATCTTTCCTTTTTCGGTCGTTTGATGGATTTCGGAAAAAACTAAAAAATGAGGGAAAGTCCACTTTCGCTTGATATATAAAAATTGCAGTAAAGAGATAATAAAAAAGAAGACCATCAATTCGGTATTTATTCAGCTGAAAATGAAAAATAATCTGATGCAAGATTTTTTTGGTTGTAATAACAGATTATAACCTGAAATTTCGGGCGAAGTGTATGGTCTGCCATGTGCAAAATTTGCATCAAAAACTGGATTCTGGTTGATACATGTTGATCATCTGATTACTGATTTCCCAGGGTATTTTAGCATCCCGAGGATCCTTTGAAAAACGAACTATAGAAAATTTTTCTTCTGCTGACAAAAACTTTCTGCAAAGGAATCTTATCAATGTCATAAATGCAATTCTTAAAATCACACAATATGAAAAAGTTTTGTTTAAAAAGTCTGTTATCACGGATTAACTTAAACGACTTCGAATTATAGATGCGTGTCATAGTCTATACACGACAGCTCCAAGTTCTTACTCTGACACTGACTATTCCCAGTTCCTGATAATAAGACCAAAATTTGAAGAGTTTTCAACATTGTTAACCGTATATGTCTAATTGTGAAAGCTTGACAAACATATCAGTAGCAAAGAAAAAATTGAAAACCCCAAATTCTAGCTAAACATCAACCAATCATAACTCCTTCAAAAATGGCGGTGGCCCATTCCTTGATTATGTTTTTAAATATATCTCAATAAAATCTATCGGTTTTTGTATTTCGTTGAAGATAAATTTCTGCCTGTCTTGGATTATTCGGATAAGGTGAAATACCTATCAGAGTTATAGATCAACATTTTAAATCCTGCAACCACGATTAATGACAGTATATTGTCATTATACATCGTTGCAAGATTCGGACAAAAAAAAGTCATCCCATAATGCTCGGCTGATTTCGTGTTTATTCAAATATCAGAGTATTCGAAGTTCCCTTAAAGATCTCTGACGGTATCATTGCTGGAAATAACATAGATTCTAATGAATAAATTACAGCGCTTCTGACGAAAGAAAATTTTTTAAATGAAAATTCGAATAAAGATCTATTATACTGTTGTTTTTTCTAATTTAATAAATATGCCAAACAATGTAAAGGGTTAGCTGAGTTTGCAAACTTAAGTGACATCTGGTTTAGTAGAAAATAATAAAAAGGAAGTAGTACATTTGCTTCCCGATTTGAGTTTTCAATCGACTTTTGAGAGAAATAAACAGTAGTTTATTCATCAGCTAGGTTGAATCATTTTTTTCTTTCACAAAAGACCATGTTTTGATAAAAATAGACCTATAATTTGTCAAAAAAGGGAATTTTTATTTAAACATTGTTGCCTGTCTACTACGGGTGTATTCTCATGTGACCGATTCCCAAGTGAGCGATTCTCAAGTGAACAAATTCCTGATTGGGCGATTCTCAAATGAGCGGTTGAGAATGCAATGAGACTTTCTTCATAGTCTGCTTCGTAATCTTATGTTTTTCTTTTGTGTATCACCTTTTCTTTCGTTTTCTTTGCGAATTGCTTATGTTTTTGTTTATGTATGTTTTACGTTTTCATCTTTGTCTGTGCTTTCTTTCATTTTCTTCTTTTCTATTGTCATTAACTTTTTTCATTTTTGCTCATGAAAAAATGTATTAGTTTTCATTTTGAATAACCATACTCAGGATAAACATGAATGACAAGAAAAACGAAAATGAAAGAAAGCAGAAATTGAAAATAAAAACGTAAAAACCTACATGAATAAAAACATAAGCAACACACACAGAAAACGAAGGAAAAACAAAAACATACAAAAAATGAAGGTGTTATTACATTCGGATCGCTCACGTGAGAATAGCTCACATGGGAATCGCTGACTTGAGAATCGTTATATTGGGAATCACTGATTTGGGAATCTGAAGAAATTACGAGTGTTTTTATCCAATACATGTGAAACGAATTGGGACATCCAGAGTAACTTCAGTCACAATGACTAGAAAGAATTATAATATTATGATGGCTACCAAGAATTTAAGACTTCATACAAGTAGCAGCCTCAAAAGCAGTAAGAAAGACAAATCGATTTTTTTCGAGCACACAGCTGATTGGTAATATTTTTCACATATGCCATTTTGTGCATTGCTCCAGAAACCCGTCACCATCTGTAATTGCTTCCGGTCAACCCCTGAATCAGGCTTTTTTTTGGTTTGAAAACCAGGAGCCAAATGGCTCCTAGGCCTAAATTTTTAGGGGCCAAATTAAAATTTTGGGAGCCAAAAATTTTTAATTGAAGAATATTGAAAAACGTGCTTGTAACACACTGTAGAACGTACTATATAATTAAATTATGTAGATATTCAATCAGTTGATACGAGTTTTAAAAAATCACTGTTCAAAATTTGATTTCCACCCAGCGTTTTCAGTTACAGACATCTTTCCACACGTACAAACATCGGCCGAGAAATCTTTGTGCAAAGAAAATTTTTTATGCAAAAAACGCGATATTTCGTTTAATTTTGTACAAATATTCATCCAAGATTGCACTTGAGTTCATTTCCTTCCGACTCAAAAGTATAGGGTTTTGAAATTGCAGCTTCTGCTCTCATTGTTCTGTTGTTTCCTATATCTTTCCGGCGCTATGCAACGATTTTTTTCAGATTTTGACACTCTAAATGCTGGAAAATCAATTTAAGGATAACTTATTCGATAATCATACAAGGTTCGAAAACATGTATTATATCATTTTACAAACTAAAAAATATGTTCATACTTTCATAAGTTTGACAAGCTCAAATTAAACTTGAAATTTGTGAAAATCAGCTCCATTATAATCATAAATTCAAACTCGGCTCCATATTTAAAATAATAGTAACAAAAATGGAAAAACTGAGATTTTGATCACCAGAATTCTTTTGCACCAAATGCACCAAAATTCATCTTTTCCATGTCGAACACTTATGTTTTTTTCCTTCGTCGAGAATTTTTTTTCCAGAAAGTTTGATTTGTAGAGAAACAGTGAATGGACTGATTAGAAAAATTATATAATAAGATCCAGCGCGAAGCGCCGGAAAATTTTCGATGTTTTATGATTTTAGAGCCTGTAAAACACTTACTTCAAATCTAAAATTGAATGAAAACAGCTACAATTCACTATAATATAAATGAATATATCAAAATTTTAGGAGCCAGAATGGCTCCTAGACCTAAAATTTTAGAAGCCATTTCCAAACTTTTAGGGGCGCAGGCCCCTAAAATGACTAAAAAAAAGCCTGCCCCTGATATATGCAAACTTAGTTATTTAGTTTTCTGTACATAGCTAACAGTTTCCAACTGTTTGCATTATTTACATAGCAAATATTTGCACAGTCGTTTCCTAATATTGACCAACAAAAGTATATTGTATTTCATCACACAAGAGTAACATTTTCTATATTCGACCTACTATTATAGAGCATCTTTCAAAATGTGGACGCCATTGTGGACATTGACCTTGAAAATTTCTTTTCTACGCGAAATGAAATTATATGTCGGCGTCGTAGGTTCTTGCTGATTCGCAGGTATATTGCATAACAACTAGGGAACATGAATTCAATCCTCTACTGGATGCATAACAAATTTTTAATGGCCAAGCCGATTTCTTATTGAACCAGTTTTTCAGGACAGTGGTCTTTTATGAAGACCGTGATTTTTCATTGGAAATCTTTTTCATGACTTGTGAGTTGACAAACGTATTGTGTGGATCACCTGAAAATTTCTTGATACTGAACTTCCATCATGTGCTATCGAGCACAAGTGTGATTTTGTGTCTCGTGATATATTGTTCAAATTCCTTCCCATTATAATCATTATTAAAACAATGAGTGTGTTTGATGACAAAGGGCTTGTCATACTCATAGGACATTCATTTTTAATTGGCAGCTGCGAGAATCAACAAAAGTATGTTTTAACGTGGGAAAATTATTGAATTTCTTACTTTTCAGGACTTTAGAAATTTTTAGCCCATGGCCGGTAGGGAAAACTGACCATTTTCTTGAATAACCTGCTCGAATCATAAAAATCATTTGAATAATCCATTTATTAGGCAAAACAATACCGTCAAAATGCGTAAATTGAAGTATTGTAGATTTTCATGCGAGTATATATATGGCGATAATTGGTGATGGGCAAAAGCTAGTAGCTCACATCTTGTAATGCTAATTTCTGGCATATGATACACTTTATTGAAAACATTATGTAGAGAATAGTTTTCTAAGTAAATAAAATTTTATACTACGTGGTTGGAAAAAATCTGATTGAATAAATTTAATGATGTGTACCTACTTTTAATAGCCAGAGCAGGTGCCAAATATTTTGAGCTTCAATTTTCATTCATATTTTGAAATGATCGATGCAGCGAGGTCGCGGCCAAACTTGTATTCAAAATTGTGGAAAACCCGTTGACTGTATTCAATAAATTTTTCCATCACGATGCAGGGTCATCGATGATCACTCTTTTTAATTATTTCAAGATTATCGAAATTTTATCCTGATTTCCAGTAAAGCTGCGTTCCGGAACTACATCCGCTGCATCGATTATTTCAAAATAAGTGGAGTATAATGGAGTCTATTGCTTGATTATAATTTTACATAGTAAGGGTCAATGTCTATATTATTATGGAACTTAGTGATTATATGGACAAATATTCTGGAGGGCCATGTGGTCGATTTTCGCTTGAATTATTGATAATTTGACTAAATGACACAAAAATTTATCTATAAAGCTTTTCCAACAACATCGAAACTGTGCTTCAGTTTGTCTATAATTTGACACGTGAGGGATAACGATATTCAAGCCTAATTTTGTGGACTGTGGTGTGCCAGCAAAGCAGTGCTCTTTAGATTATTAGAACTTTGGGTTTGATAGTGCAGTTCCAAGCAAGAAGTTCTATAATTCCATTGAAAAATTAATTTGACCTGTTTTTCCTGGTACATTTGAAGTTTTTGCAAAATTTTGACAGTACTTTGTGGATATGTGGCCAAGGGGTAAGGAGGTTGATTAATAAAAAATTCTTACTTAGTTTTCTTTTCACAAAAATGTGTAGTTTCTGGTCATTAATAACTGCCGAAAATTGGAACTTCAAGTCAGTTTTGATGTTGCTACATAATTCCGCTTTTGTCCTGCAAATACCTGCAAATACTGCAAATTTCGAATTTTCGATCGAACTAGCACTTTGTTCAGTGTAAAAACTGTTTAGAACACTTTTTTAGATATACAATTCAAGTATCACATTTAACTACTGATCTTGGTTAATTCTTACTGAAAATATCTTAACCGTTAAAAACATAATATTGCTTCATGGTTTTTGCAGCACTGTTTTTCTACCTACATCGTGGAAGTAAAGTGGAAGTAATAAAAGCAATTAACATGACTTTTATTGTTATCGCCCCGTCAAAATAAACGGCTATAGCATTTACACAGGCTGGACCAGAAAAGATTTCCGGATTTTTCACTTCCGGACTCATTTTTGTTATTCCAAAAGAAAGTCTCTATTGTGCTTTGAACGTACTCCTCTTGAAAGGCTTCTGAATATTACAAAATCCTGAAGTACACCAAACCTCGCAAATTTGTCATTTTTTAGCATCATATGTTATATGTACATGCGATTCAAAATATCAAAGCGCAAAAAAGACATTACTCTATAGTAAAACATTCATTGTATGCAGGAGACAATGTGCTATATTTTTGTATGAAACTATTTCTCAAATTTCGTAGTGTACACTTTTGACACTATTATAAAGTGTCTGTACGCACTGATGTCCACTTTTTGAAATTTAATATAATTGAAATGAATTAAAAATTATTTCAGAATTAGAATTAATTTAAATTAAAATTGAAATTAATTAAAATTGAAATTAATTAAAATTGAAATTAATTAAAATTAGAATTAATTAAAATTAAGATTAATTAAATTTAAAATTAATTAAAATTAAGATTAATTAAAATTAAGATTAATTAAAATTAGGATGAATTAAAATTAAGATTAATTAAAATTAAGATTAATTAAAATTAAGATTAATTAAAATCACAATTAATTAAAATTACAATTAATTAAAAGTAAAATTAATTAAAATTAAGTAAAATTGAATAAAATCAAAATTAAATAAAATTGAAAATTAAACAAAATTAAAATTGAATAAAATTAAATAAATTAAAACTAAATAAGGTTAAAATAAATAAAATCAGAATTGAATAAAATCAGAATTATGTAAAATTAAAATTAAATAAAATTAAATAAAATTAAATAAATTTAAATAAAATTAAAATTAAATAAAATTAAATAAAATTAAATAAAATTAAATAAAATTAAATAAAATTAAATAAAATTAAAATTAAATAAAATTAAAATTAAATAAATTTAATATTAAATACATTTAATATTAAATAAATTTAATATTAAATTAAATAAAATAAAATTAAATTAAATGAAGGAAAATTGAATAAAATAAAATTAAATAAAGTAAAATTAAATAAAATCAAAATTAAATAGAATTCATTTTAATTTAATCAAAATTAAAATTAACTATTCTAAGCTATTTTTAAAATCAAATTAAACTTTTTAAACAATTTTTTGTGTTTATTCCGCCCTCCTTCGTAACACTTTATAACGCACAAAGTGTTAAGTAAGGGATAAAAAAATTTTTTTCACACTTGAGTATATAGCATGATTTTCCGCATATAAAGTATATTTGGCTGCGGAGTCGTGTCTCTTCTGAGTTGCGGTAAATTGAAACATGTATACAGACGGAAAATGCAGGCGTTTAAGGTCGTTCATTTTTTGATCAATCTGCACAATATTTTATTTTATTTTGAAACTAACGCTGAAATATTATTCTCGCTTGACAAATGCATAAGAATTTTTCAGATCAATTAATCTTCTCGATTTTTCTGATACAATTTTTATACGATGCGAAATTCCGAAAACTTGGCCAAATATGGATGCTGCTGCCAATCCATGCACGTCGTCGCCGGCGCCCGAACAGTGGCAATGGTCGAAATCGCGGCTACCATCCTTTCCGTTCTATTATTAATAATTTTTTACAACGTTTTCGATTCCGATACCTACGCTTACCAATTGTTAGTGAGTAACGGTTCATTGATAACCGGCCTTGTTTGCTGCTTTTTGAGCATCGTCGCCATTTTGACTCTATTCGCCGCCATGCGCGCCGAAAATCCGTCGTTGGTTCTATGCCACTTCGGCGCCCAAATCGGCGCCCAATTGTTGATCACGTTGGCCGCCGTTTCGGCTTTGATCACGTTGATCGGTTGGGGCGGTGGTCGGACGATGTTCGGCGCCACGGTCTATTTGAAATCCGATCGAGAAGGTCGGGTGAGCGACCAATACGCCGCCCAAACGTCGGGACCGGTCGTCGCCAGTTTGGTCTTGATTTTGAGTACGGCCGGTTTTTTCCTCAATGCTTGGTTTATGATAGTGATTTTCAAATTGTATAATTTCTATAAAAGTCGCTCGAAATTTTGATACAAAATTTTTCAATTTTTTTTAAAGAATTTCACATTTTTGTCATTACTGTATTTTTTTCGTGATTATTTTGTCCTGCTCTTTTTCCTGTTTCTTGAGAATAAATAACGTTCGTGTAATATATGACGTTCTACCAATTAAAGTTTGTAAATGTTTCGAATTAGTGATGTTCGTCGGATATTCGGATATGAAAAAATATCCGAATATATCCGGATATCCGCATATTTTAAGGAAAACTTTTAACTCAAATTACTAATAAAAATACGACACTTGGAGCACGAAACGGATTCGTTGAACAGGCGAGTGGAGAAACTAAATCAAACAAATTTTTAAATGGCAAGAATGTGAAGTGATTAAGCAAGAAAGTAGATAGCTAACGATAAACGTTTCATATTTTTATTGACAAACCTACAGTTTATCTGTTTTTATTTTCAGTTTATCCTCTCCTATTGACCGTTCCCGCTTGTTTATGAGGTTTTTACTCTGATCGGATTTTCATAATTTTATTCCAATGGTGTTTTTCATGGTATTTTCAGAAAGTGCTTTTCAAGAGGATTCGAAATATGTCGGTTTCGTCATTGTCAAGTAATTTACAATTCAAAGATATCACTGAGTAAAAATCATGAATATGCAAATTAGGTGTAAATATATTCTCAGGACTTGGCAATGTGGTAGCCGTGAGAAACATGCCATTAAATAAGTTTCATGTGGGAGAATATTGTTGTAAAAATACAATTGTACTGATGATGCAATACAGGAGTGATTCTCAAAAATGTGTTTTGGGAGTGGGACACCCTATTTCACGTCTTACTTCACCTTGAGTGCAACTAGCCCCTTCAAAAACTGCTACTTTTTGAAGTACTCGAAACATGAGTACTCGAAAATTTTTCGAGCGGGTTTAAGGGTTGAAAATATGGACAACGAGAGCAGACATACACGGCAAGAAATTTCCGGGGAGGAGACTTCTCTCACTTTCTGTGGAGGGGTGGAGGGTGAGTGAGCAAAAAACAAAAATACTCGACAAACATGTTTATCATTATGTTTAAAAATAATCAAACAAATGTCTTTAAAAAAATCCCAGAGGGTGTTTGAGCGTTTCTTCGGGCCAGGTAGGAGCCTCCAGGGTCTCAGGTAAGAGGATCTACCCCCTACCTCGTTAAGAGAATTCATATTTGGTATGAATATTCTATGTTTGCACTTATCTGAAGGATTATGCATCACATGCAGATGGTCGTAATAAATAGTAACGGTCTCGAACCAATCGTGATAATATCAGCCATCATAAACACATACGGCCTACTGGTAAAATAAAGGTAAGGTAGAAGTAAAATTTTAGACAAGTAAATCCAACCATCTATTTTGTTTTTCTAGAAATGCTTCTAAATAATGCAAATGGAAAGCAAGTAGTATTTCAGATTTTCACGAATTTCTGATAAACATATGTCGTATAAGGACTGGAAATTTGTGTGCGTGCCGAGCTCACCTCTAAAAATTTTCCAGCGAAAGATTTTACGGTAAGAGCACTATGTATACGATTTTGACGACAGTACTGATTAGTGTCACGTTTCTATTTGGAAACATTTTGTAAAAAACAGACTATATTGTCCTCAGATTCGCCCATGATACTCGAAGTACTTAGTGTTAACTAGAAAATTGGCCTAAAACTTCGTATTACAGCCTAGGTAAGGTGACTTATTTAACTCAAGACTTTTCAAGTTTTCCTAGAGTTCAAGTTTTTTAGCATATACGGCTGTGTTTTTAATCCTCACTTGAATGTCTGAATTGTTTGCGTTCATTTATAAATCAAACCGATGTTTTTTCTAAATATAGAAATAGTGAAGAATTGTTCTCAAAAATGCGAGCTTTTCGATTTGAATCATTTCCTTTCATTACTTTTCTCCTTCATGGCTCTTTCTTGAAAAGATCCTGCGAAGCGGTTCTTAGACAGATGTATCAAAATATTACTTATGTCATTGAAATCAAATCATCATCCTGGTCGGAATATGATGAAACAACAAATAGATGAAGAAAATCTGCTACGCTATCATGGCATATAAC
Source organism: Romanomermis culicivorax (assembly GCA_963922205.1). Lineage (NCBI taxonomy): Eukaryota > Metazoa > Nematoda > Enoplea > Mermithida > Mermithidae > Romanomermis > Romanomermis culicivorax. Next base: position 1,290,781 of record CAWUHX010000052.1, read on the forward strand.
GGACCAGGTCCTACATTGGGTTAACTTTTTGGCCCAATCCAACTCGAGTTGGATCAACTCCTGACCTTTCGCACTTTTATTTCCATTACGATTTATTATTTTTTCCGTTGCGCACATAGACTATGGTATGTAACCCGCTAGTCAGAATTTCCGTTAAAGATAAGCTCTCGGAGCTCATCACTATAATTGGAGCACAACGTGCACCTCTTATCAGCAAAAAAACTAGCGACGTTTCGCAACGTGAAATGCCTAGTTGGAAATTCTCTCTAGATGACGTTCATATGTTTAGCATGGAGAGTGAAACTTGCCCCAATGCTTAACGTAGTGAACTGGAAAATGTCTATGTGACCATAGGCATCTTCTGCAGCGATTTCCGCTGTAGAAGTTAGCTTGGGTGTGTCTTAGTTCCGCCCAAGGCATACTGTAGAATATGGCTTCCCTTTAAAAGGACTTGTCTCTTTAATTTTGCACTCATTTCTGGGCCTAAACCGTCTTCTGCGTTTTTAGCTTACAACTCTGCATTCGTCAACGTCCTTTATTATAAATTTACATATTTTGCCTGCGTCCGCCGCCTTTCTTCAATAAATCTACATATTCGCCTTCGGTGTCCCTTGCGTTTGTACTTTACCATATTCCAACCTAGGAGTTTACCCCGTCGCCTGTTGATTGAGAACCCCCGTGGCCTCCCCGAGGAACGTTTTGATACTGTTGCTCGCCGACTCGCAGTTGCGGACCCTCCACGCTAAATCGCTTTCGGATTACCGTACCCGCTTCCCCGTCGTCCCTAGGACCTGCGTTTGATCCCTGAACCCGTCGCCCAGCGCCGAGTACTTTGAGAAGAGGATTTAGTAAGTCTTCTCAGGGGTTGTTATTGTTGAGGGTATATTTGTGGGAATCCTCCTTGAGCCAGTTTTCCCTTGAGAGTACCCTCAGTTAGAAAAGCCCTTGAACCCTTAAGGTCAGGGCCAATTAGGGGATTTAGGTTGACAATCTGGTCCCCTACAGTAAGCCATTCCACGAATGGCCCAGTCCCTCATTCTCAGTGAATGAGGACTAGGGATTGCCACCTCTGACCCAGCCGCATTGTCCATTATTCTACAGCTGAACCCTAGGACAAGGCCCAGGTACACCATAGGTTTTCCTGTGGTAGTACCAGCTGGGTTAGGTTCCTGAAACAAATATATTAGCGGGCCACCCAACGGGGTCACAGCACGTCGCTTACAGTGGCATGGACGTATTCTCTACGAGATATGGCATGGGTTTTCCCATCAATGTGACTGATCACCAATTCAGTTAATGTGACATGGCCCCTATTTCGTGTAATGTGAGACGGTTTTTGTAAGTAACTTCGGTCAACTTGTACGAGATTTGAAAATCCATTGATGAATCACATCGGTAGTTTTCAGTTATTCATTTGCTACCTTATTTTTTAAGAGAATTTAAAAAGTTTCTATTACTTTTCGAGCTGTGGATCAAACAAATGGTTATTTGCGACTGTTTTTATGAGGATCCGTTGACAGATTATTATTAATGTAACCGAAACTTATATGGTAATGATCAAATTTTATTAACCGACTTTGTTTTTATTCCAAATTCGAGATTTATAATAATGAGTTATCACTTCGTACTGATATAGGGTATATTTACGTGATGACAAAAAAATTTGATAGAAATCTATAACAAAATAATTCAATATTGAATTTTATAAAACCCTCTGAAAAGCCACGAGCCAGGATTAAGTGGAAGATCATGTTAGTCTATTGGGTACTTTTTCAAAATTCTCATTATCATTCATTTATACAAGAGCTTATATGGTTTTTCCTAGCTTTCAAGGTAGTCCTGAGTCCTCTGGATGTCGATTCATGGCTCAAATTCTCATAAAAATAAAAGTTGTTACTAGGGTCATTCATCATGTCACTCCGGTACTGCTCCACAGATGTTTGATTCAATTTTATGCGCTCTAATGGTGCCCAATGTAGAGACTTAAATGGCGCGGGAAAGACTGAAATCGTGCCCACCTCGAAACACAGTAACTTTATATCGTTTTTACAGTAGAATTATACAAAAAATAATCTACAAACACATTTAATTTAATTAGTGGGGGGGGGTGGCATATAAAAAATGACACAAAAATGACTGCAAGGAAATTATATTTGTGAAATTTGAAAATCATAGTACTAGGCAATACACGTTACGTCTTATCATTTACAAACTTGAAATTTTGTTCATTTGTGCACTCTCCGAGCAATATTACGTTCAGGGAAAGCGTCTTGAGCCATTGGGGCTGTAGCATTGAATTTACTTCCACATCTGCAAACTAATTCTCTGTAAAATTCCGAAAAAAGTTTCCTCAACAGTCCATCAAATAATAAATATACTACTGGATTACTACCACAACAAATGAAATAAACTAATATGTAGACCCAGTAATAAACAGATGTAAAAAATAAATAATAGAAAGTCTCGACTATTATTAATAATAAAGAAAATATAGAACACTGAATTAGCATCTTTATTTCGTTCATGAACTTTTTCTTCTGTTGTAATTGTATTATAGATTTATATCTAATGTATGAAATCGAAGCTGCAGATCCATTCAACAGAAACATTGAACTAATGATTACGGCTGTTCTTGACTTGTCATAAAAACTATAGTAAATCCACTCCGTCAATTCCATCCACATTGTTATTGTCACACTGAAAATAACTGCCAAAATACTAAATATGTAAGCCTTAAGTGAAGTCATAATCATCGGATACTGATTATAGAATACAATCGCAATCCATCGATTTATAGAAGTGCCAACATTGAACAGTAGAACAAGATTATACCCGAAAGCTTCTTCACATAGATCGAGGACGCGGCGAACATTATCGTTCGTATTGAACAAATTGATCGTATTAATAAGCAGTAATAACAAATCTGATAAGCCTAATAATCTGATCAAAACATAATACGCACTGTTAAAGTCTTTGGGATAACGGAAGTAAATGTATATAATAAGCATATAGAATGTAATCAAAGATGACGAAATGCAACACAAAATTATGGCTGCAATAGTTGTTGGCTTGCGTATTTCTAAATCTGTGTTATCCACAACATTCGGTGATACGGAAGTTAAATTCATTTATGCTCTCTGCGAAATTATGAAAATCGGAATTTTGAGGGCTTTTGGGACCTCACCTATACGTTTTACCTCATCCAATCAGTGGCTTTTTAGGGCGAGTAGAAATTTTTGTTAAGAAAGCATTAATTAAAAATGTACTGAAATATTGTACGTCTATTTGATTGAATCTACAACATAATAAGCTAATAGTCATTATGTGAAACTGTCAGTGCCAAAAGTGCCAACCTTTGAAATATCATATTCTCAATAGTGATTATCAAATCTGCCTCCTCCAATGGAATAGTCATTCTCGCAGGACACCAACTGATCTTGATGACTCTTATATGTAAGTCTTCAGCCCACGACAAAATGTGACTTTGCTCCTTATTAATAATAGAAACAGAAACATAAGAAGCAGATGAAAAGCGTTAATTGCACATTACTGCCCCCAAGCGTTGAAAAAACGGCCAGAATAATTGAAAATGCAGAAAGCGAACAAGGCGAAAAATTCAGTAATAAGAATTGCCTCGGAATTGGTTTTTGTTATTAAACTAACTTATGTGAACAGTTTTCGTGCTTGGGTTATAAATCATATCTGTAAAGAAGTCAACCATTTTTAGCTAAAAATACGTTGTTAGAAACATATTCGTACATGATCCATGAAACTGACTCGAGTTCAGCTATATATAGTCGGATGGAATTGTAAATCGAAAAATTACAAAACTATTAGTGTCATCAAAATTGTTCCCACAATGATTTTGCAGTACGAATTACAATTGACAAAGGGTAATTGTGTAGCGTGAAAGATTTTCGGTCCCATTTGACATATTGTGGAGTGAGAAATCGTAAAAAAAGGGAAATGGAACTTACCTTCCACTTTTACTATTTAAAAAGATTTCAAAAATTCTTGCATTCTAGAAATACACGACTAGTTTATACAGCATAAAATAAAACAACTAATTTTTGTCATTTTATACGGTTTATTTTTCGCCAGATGTCTCAGAAATATCCACAAATTAAGGACGTGCTACCTAAAAAGGAACTCGGCCAAAAACATCATCATCCCTGATGATTTTATTTTGATCAATTTTTGAAAAAATTTCCATACTTGCGTAGCTCTCATCAAAGATGCATTGAAAATTGCAGAAAATACAAAACTACTGGAAAAAATTTTTTGCGATGTTAAAATAATTGAATACCACTGATTGCACTTATGGATTGCACTTTTTTGCCCCAAGGTATTCAATTGTATTTCACAAGGAAAGACATGGTATTTTCAGCTAATTCAGTTTTCGTTGATGTAGAGTATTTTCACTTTGCAGTGAAGAAATACTGATAATTGTTGACGAACAAGTATAAATAGACATCAAAAGACTGTGAATCACCATTCTAGCCGTAGTGTAGTGTAGAAACAAAAGATGATGGGCTACCCCATGAATGAGCCGCTAACACCATAGCCGGACTTGGTGAGATAACAAGGTCTTCTAAGTTGGTCGTTTTCTGGAACGTTGTGAAGTGTTGCAAGTCACATGAAAACATCCATTTTGTGTGCAATTCAATGAGTGTCAAAACAAACAATAACTCAGGTAATGTGAATCCTTTTATTTCTGGCAGTTCATTTCTGACAATCCAGAATAATGTTCCTGTTTGCACATATTAAATTTCTCAACCAAACGCTTTTTTTATTGACATCATTGTTAAACTATGAGAGGATTACGTACATTATGTTCGGTTTGTTTTAAAGTGCATACATATCGTCCTAATTCTTTCAACTTGTATCTCCCTATCTATGAGTTTGTAGTCAGTGTATTCTGTAAAATTCTGAACTGGAATCGCCATGCTTATTGGGTATTTCTTGTTACCGCGGTTGTTTCTGTCATTTTTCAAGGTTTTTGAAATCTGTAGTTAAGCCTATCTTTATACAATGTGTTCCCTAATGTTCCGTGATATGCACTACCTAATTAAATTGAACACTGTAAGTCAATGCAGCTCAATAAGACTATTGCATTTCTTCCAACAACAACACGTCAATATTCCAAATTTCGTTTTGAAAAACTCATGTCAGAAGGTCGATTCGTCCAAATATTGGCTCTATGTTTCAGTTTTAAACAACTAAAATTCTTCGTGCTGAAGAGTATGAATTTAACTAGGTAAGTGTTTTCTAGCCAAGATATGTGATTATAAAACTTCCCGGCCTAAATCTTTCGGCTAGCTGCAAGTAATTTGCATAGAAATGTTGCCATGTTTTTCCGTTTTTGCCATTCATGATTAGTTTTTCACGCCTCTGGTTTCGGTTGTCATTATTTTCATTGGTCGATCGGAATTTATTTGGTTTGTGCAGTCAATGATGTTCATTGTTCACGTTTTGTTCATGAACAAACATTGTTTGACTGGGAAAGTGTGTCGTTCTGAAGGAGTATTAACTGAGCTGCTGTGCATTCTGTTAGGTCCATATCAGGATCAGTGCCACTTTTGAGCTCCCAAGAACCGCAGGTAATTTACCGATGGTATGTGAGATACTTACACAACACTCACTTGTGATTTATAGAATATATCCATATCACATTGAAATTCTAAGTATATCATTTATACTTTGGTTCTGTAGACTGCATACATGCATATCAGTGGTCATATGTATAAAACCACCATAACTGAAGACGATGAATGCAGAACCAATGCAAAAATATGGCGTACACTGTGGTAATTCAGTGCAAATGATCTCGTATTTACTTTAAGTGGAATTTATTCATACTACAAAAAGTCTAGACATTTGATTACAAGTCGCTTACGTGATTGGCATAAACTATATTCATGATATGACTCAATTACAGCAAAATCAATATACAAAACGTTAAATAATGGGTCTTTATGACGTTTAGCTCAACCAAAAATTACAGAAGTTCATACCAATGTAGGAATAAGTTTTACAAATTCATTCAGGAAGATTCAGATCAAGATAGTTAAGAGACTTAATTGCACAATATTATTATTTACATAATTTGCCATGATTATCTATTACTCACTTGAAAAATGAAAGCGGAAACTGATGTCAAAAATACGATTTACATTGGAGGATTAGGGATGTTAAGCATAGTCAGTTCTTCCTTAACAAGTAACCTACAGGAAGCAACTTGCAAAAACACTGCAGAAGTTTTTATTGCAGACTACTGCCCCTGTTAGCAGTTACTTACGAGCTTAGGTTGTACTGTACACTGTACTGAGCCTTACCCACAGGAAACTCTTTTCAGTGATCTATAATAATCAGTCATGTATAAGCACTCAGTTCTGTATCATATTGCTCAGGTCACCTGCATCTGACATTCCATCATGAATTATTGACTATAATGCACATAGTGTGATATCAACAGAATGAGGTTTTGATTACTTGAGATATCATACTAACATACAGAATGTCTTCAAAAGTTTATCTTTTTATAATTTTTTATTATAGTTTATTGAAGGTTTAATATATAACAAGCTCAAACTATTGACCACCAAAATTGAATCAATAATGATGAAATTATCAACGCCCGATGCTCAGACCCTATTGGAGTGCCATCGTCGCATATATTAAAAGTTGGGGGCACCTTGATATATTCAAAACAACAGTTCAAGAAGGTCTTAAATCTATGTCGATTAAGAAAGGCGTTAAAATTTTTTGCTTGTAACGACCTATTGTGTATCAAATGAGAACAATGATGCCAGTTGTGTGCTAAATTAGCCAGACAAAAGGGTCAGACTGGCAATCAAAATCTTCACATTAATTATAGTCGTGGTATTATGTATACTTTCAACTGAAAAAATTAATGTAATATTTATCCTGTCTAAAGCAGTCATGTTGCACCTCCCTTTCAGATTTTACCATTAAGTGTACTCTTTCCAATGCTTGTAGTCTCACTAACAAATTATTGAATTTCAATCATCTTCCTGAATCTGAAGGTTTTGATGTAATTTTTCAGGTGGAAACATGGCTCACTGAGATATTGTTAAATGATTTATTCATGACAAGCTCATATAATGTTTTAAGATGTGATTGCAAGAATAAAAGAAGTGGACGAGTTTGTATTGTTTATGAAAGAAATCTGAGAATATCTTCCGTGATAATCTTTGCTGATGAATCTATGCCTGAAATATTGATTTCTGTCTATCAAAATGATTGCAGTTTACAAGGCCAAGCATCCTATTTTCAGATTGTTCAGTTTTATTGATGGTAATGAATTTTCCTGTTGTAGTGAAAACAAATACTATTGATTCTTGGGAAACGACGTAAAAATTGAAACCAAAAGCTGTGGTGGACTATGAACGGATTCTATGGATGGTATTTGCAAAGACTAGAGATAATAGGCTATCACATAAATAAACTGCTGAACCCTAGCTGGACTGGCAGAGGGGCTAAAGCCTTCTGATCCAGTTGTCTTCTGGAAAAAATCCATATATCTATTGCAAGCTCTCTGAGAATTATAGAAATGACTTATTCCATGTGTATTTTAATGAGCATAAAATCAAAAAATTACTCAAGCAATATAAATTAGAACAAAGCATAGAATAAATCTTTTCACAAAAGCTAAGCTCAAAAACTCACCCAGTTACATTCAAATAAGGGTCATTTCAGCTGTAATTAATAGCAGATCATGGTAAGATCAGCCTTTGTATTGCAGCAGACCTTATGTCCCTAATTGTTTGTGAAGTGCTGATAATGAAATTTGGTAATTCATCAATTATCCTCCACAGAAGCTATATCAAGATTAGATAGTCTAGATATTGGTAGATTTCTCTTTACTAAATTGCTAATACAAAACCTCACTTGTACTGACCAAATCAGATTCCAATACAGGGAATGCAGCTTTTGTTTTTGTTAAATCAGCCATGAATGTCGATGACCATCAACCATGGATATATTCAGAAAGAACGTATAGTTCAGCAGCATGTTATTCCACTCTGAAGACTCAGTCGATAAATTGTGACAAAATAAGGAAAAAATAAATTCATGTATCATAACCAGTTGATTGTTTCGACATCCATTTCATTGCAGAGTTGAAGGTTTTTAACAATGGTATACCTCAAAGTGAAATCTTAGATAGAAGGTGGTTAATTAAAGACATGATTTTGTTGTCAGATATCTTTATGCCTCCATTTTTTTAATTTTCATATTATGAACACATAAAGGACCTGGAAAATTTTCTTTAAGAAGTCAACGTATGCAACTGAATTGGGCTAAATTCTGTACAGGTCTGTTCCTCTTCCATTTTCAAATGCTACAAAATAGGCAGTCAAGACTTGGAATGTCAAAATCTTTTGCAATACACCTGATAATCTTTTTCAAATGTGCGATTAAGGCAAACTAATTGTATTTCAAGGTAGCATATCAGAATCGTATGTGTTACAGCATTTGAATATGACTTCATAATAGATGATGTATATTTTACTGATTGAATATGACTTCAAATAGATGATGTATATTATACCTTGTATGCCTTGCTTACATGGGTTGCACATTTACGTTTGGTAATAGACGGTCGATTCATACCCTGTATCAGCCAACAGTGGACTGTGTGCAAAGTGAAAACACATGGCTACCAGAATCAAAAAATCTTACAACTTTTGCAGAAGTTGTATCGCAAACTCAGTGACTGAATCATTTACAAATGAATGGAGTACAGTAATTATAAATCGACTGCTAAACAGAAACACGATTTTCTAAAATCTTCAACAAGAAGCATGAATCATGTGTTCATTCTATAAGTTTTACTTACATTGGGAGACATGCAGGAGCTTGGTATGTTCAGGTTTCGATCTCAACGAAGACCTTTCACCTTTCGTCTGTGTCTAGAATTTTGTCAAGAATAATTATTATATCATTAGCTAGTCTTCCTTCAACTAATTTTATCTTAAACAGAAACTTACTGAAGGTTGACAATAATATAAAGGTCAATGTGATGATAGACGCCCACGAGACACACTATAGCAGTATACAACCCAGGGGGAATCTATGAGAAAGAACATAACGCAAAACTGAGGGACCAGCGGCTATAGTAAATTGAGTTTCGCCCCCACCTATGCGGTTCCTTATCCTCTACGACATTTTTATGCCCGTATATTTGAATCAGTGCCATAGTTTCATTTTTGAATACATTTTCATCAAAATTTCGTCTGCTGTTTGTTTAACATTCTTACATTTGTAATAAATTAATATAGTGTCTGATGTTCCAATGAGTGTCAATAATACTGTACCATATTTAGCCGACTTCTCTGGTACAAAAGCCCGGATAAATGAACAGAACAACCAGAGACTAGTGAAAACAAAAACCATTGAGTCCAAAATGCAAGCATAGCCGAGCACACTAACTACGCTATTATGATGCTCAAGAATCCACGGATTTTCTACTGCAGCTGCCTGTTCAGCAACAGACTGCTTTTGATGGATTGCGATAATGATACTGCCAATGTATACTATCAAACTAATGATAGAACACGTCGCAAAAATGCCTAATACATATAACGTAAAAGATCTTGGTAAAGTTGATTGCAACATACAATATATAGTTAACTTGTAATCCAACGTAACATACGATGGAATAATAAATGCTACTATTACTAGAATCGTCAAGGTTAATAAAATTGTCTTCGCCTGTTGCTTATCTAGTGTGCGGTAGAATATTGGTGACTGAATAGCGATAACACGTTCGCAAGCCAAGATGATTTTCAGAAAATAATTGAAGATGATAACAGATTGAAGAAAATCCTCAGTAAAAAATTTGCAGCACCAAGCTTTCATCCATCCCAAATTCCAAACAAAAATGACAAGTGTGGTAATATAATTGTAGCATGATGCCAATAACTCCATGGCGTGAATAGCTATACGAGCCGACATTATTATGAAAAAATGGTCATTACGGCTATCGGTGTGGAGAATTGATATCAACACAAGCATTTGGAATAAGAAGATTATCACGAAAGCAGTAATAGCACTGAAGACTAAAATTTTCAATTCTAAAGGTCCCATTGCAGAAAGCGTATAAACATCGAACATACTATCATTAATTAAACTCGTATTCATAATGCAATACAAATTTTTTAGAAGCTATGCTGAGATTAGTCGCGGTTGTTAATAGGACCGACAAGTGTGTTCCAATTGCAAACGAAAAAACTGCTTCTGCAGTATTATTACCCAGACAGAAACGAATTGCTATAACTCAGTTCACAGAAATATAAGCTATAAGTCCAGCTGCTAATCGAGGAACAAAATCATTCATTAATGGTTTTCTTCACATAATGGGGTGACATCTGGGATAGCGATTTTTTTCTTCCGATAGAGAGTTCTGCATAATTACGACACTAGCATAAATGAAAAAATGGGTTCATGGCCACCATTTGTAGGAAGAAAAAACTTGATGAAGAGAGCTATGGTCAAAGGCAAAGCAGGTGATAATTGTTTACTGCAAAGTCTCATCATAAGAATGTACCACTTAATATAATTAATTCTCAGGATAATCATTAGGCTGATGGTCATTATTAATAGGAATAATGTAAGGATTAATGAGACACGTTTCACAGTGAATTCTCAAATGGGAAATTAGCGCTTAACCGGGCTCCTGGGAAAGAACAATTTAAACTGATGCACATTGCCATGCATGATGGCGTTCAATCTAAAATAATCTCTGCACAAATATTGAAAGTAACACATCAAAATACGAGCTTATGACAGTGTTGCAACCCAAGGGAAAATTCAAACTTTTGGGATTCTCAGCATGTTTTGGGTTTTTCCAGTTTTATTAGTGGCGGTTTTCGTGAGTTTCTTCAGGAAACTTGAATTTTCCTTTTTTTCTGGGAGTATATTCATGCATAAGTTTGTAATCGCGATTTGATAGACAATGAGCACGTTTTTACTGTAGTAAATCTATATGAATCGTAATCAAAAGTATTTGAAAAAGCTACTATTGCCAATATTTCAAGTCGGGAAAATTTCAAATAATTTTTTTTCTAACTGCCGCCAATTACTATCAAAAATATCTCCAGTTCAGCGTTTCAGCAACTACGTATTTTCTGTTATCAAACAAGCTGCATTTCTTTGTGCTTTTAATTTTTCAGAAGAGTTTCGATTCATACCCAGATTTTATTGCATTTAGATTAATTTTCTGCACGAATTTTTGTAGGCTCACAAAATTTATGTCATCATGATACATGAATGCTTCACTATTTTTTCAAATACATTTAAAAAAAACTTTTTAGCATTACTAAAATATTGAATGGATATGGAAATTTTATGTAGTATTTTGATAACACTATGGTTCACTGTGGGGTCAAAAACTGTGTTCTAGTTTTACCATTTCTAAGAACATGCTGAAACAATTCAACATCAAAATGCAGGACATCAAAAATAACAGCCATCCTGAATGTTTAATCGATTGTTAATTTTAAATTTTAGAGGAAATCTTTTGTTGCTAATGCTTCTCAGCTATGAGTACGTGCTTTCATCGATTCAATACATTTAAAAATTCAGTTATGATTGTGAATGTGTGGTTCTATTAGAAAGTCATCTTTGGGCCAAGAAAATATATTTTTACCTTGATCTTCTCAAAAACCAATCTCGGATTTTTTAAAATTTGGATTTTTTGAGCTGAAATTTCAAGTTCTTGATTTTGATTTGGCAACACTGACAGATAAATGTCTATGAACTATATGTGGATTAAAGTTTTTGATGATGAAATCGGTTTGTCTATCAAATTAAGGGCGTTTGAGTTTGATGTGAGAAGTTTCCTGAAATGTGCCATTAATTACGTTAGTAAAAAAAGTCTTATTACCCGGGTTAATCCAGCTGAAGTTCTTGGGAACTTTATCCTGATCCATCTCCTAACATGTCTTATATAGATTTCACCCCCAAGCTCTACCAAGCTGGACAATGTTTTTTAAATTCCATTTTGGAATGACGGACGCAGCAAGATTGTAGTCAAATTTTTATTTAAAACTATGGTAGGCTTGATGACTATCCAATAAATTTTCCTTTCATGATACAGACACCTTGGTGGTCACATTTTTCAATTCAAGGGTGGAGAAATTGATTTTCTGATCTCTAAAAATACTGAGTTTGCCGAAACTCCGATCATTTTAAAATGAATGGGGCAGAGTAACAAGCAAATGGAACGTCATTCCGGTGTGAAATAGCATAGACAACCTGCAGCCTTGGACGGTCCTAAGTGATTTCCACCGAATGAAATTGGCCAGACAAAAAACATATCAAGAGAATTCCAAACAAGCTCAAAAGGTTAGATCACTAATCCGAATGAATCCGAAGATTAAAAAGCAGATCTTCCGTTACATATTATATTCGAGAAAAAAACTAATGAAAAATAAGGGAAAACACAAGACTCGTGGAATTATAACATCACCGTGAACACTCGCAATTTATGCATTAGAAATGCCCCGAGTCGGCGAAGAAAATTCACCGATGGACGGCGGATTTTAATAATGCATCTGGCTCAAGAAACGCAGTTTTTTGATGTAAAATTTTTAAAAAATGAGTCAAAAACATTGGTATGAACAAAAATTATAAGAAAAAACACTGTACATAATGGAAACTTGAGTATCAAAAATAACAATAATTGACCATCTGACGTGATTATCTATACCATAAACTTATAAAAGATGATCAAGGATGGTGCAGAAGACAAGAATGAGTAATAATCATGTAAATGTACAGTTTTGACGTGAAGCATCAAGAAGGTTTGAAAGTAAATTAGATCGAGAAGTGATATAGACAACACGAATGATGGTCGAAAAGCTCTTGTTTAATGAATCTTATAGAAGGTTATGTGCACACCGTAGGAGAATGATATATACCATTATATTTTATTCACACCTGTGGAGAATTCCAAAGTTTTATTTTAAACTGGAAATGTTCCCAATGTAACATTGAAATCAAACTGTGACATGAGAAGTAATATTTAGCCACAACCAAAGTATGACTAGAATGCGTCAGAGCATAGCGTCCTGATCATCAATACTACGAATATGATTCTGTTTCAAATAGAATCAGCTTACTTAGATCAATTACAGAATGCGGACGCTGTATGGAATGACCTAAAACGCACTGCAAAGGCTAGAGACTTCTCTAAAGGCGAGAAAACTTACATATACCTATATTCTAGTAATTTTGAAATAATTGATGATGTCGGCAAACACGGTTTTAGCGGAGATCAGGATGTCAATTTCGATGATTTTGATTTGATTGAAAGACGTGTGTTCTTCAAGGACTATGTATCATGAAGGAAAATTATATTGAATTAAGTCAACATAATTTGAATAAAACTGCGGCTGTGACATTGCTGCATCAAGCATTTCAAGATGAATGAGTATAGCCCAACTGTGATTTTGGTCAAGAATGCATCTTTACCAAATGGAGTCGAAATTGAAAATCTGAAGTATCTAAGGGACGACTATAATAAAAGTCAAATTATTATAAAGAACATCTGACGGAAAAATATAATACCCCAAAGAGAACATTCAGGAATGGGATTTGGAATGTAGATTAAATTATGACAAGTTATGTAAGCACATTCAGCAAGATTGAATTAATCGCCAAATATTATTATTTAGAGTACGAGGACTCTCTTAGAAATTTCTGACAATAAGGTTTTACTGAAAACTTTTTCAGACAAAAGTTTACAAGAATTGGTTCACTTAGGCTTTGAATATGCTGCTCTGTATAAAGTGTAGTTAACCAAAAAAATCGCCTAGCTGTTATGGTTACCTAGCCGAAAAAAGCGTCCATATAGGAAGGTTACTTGTCATTTGCATGAAAAAATTTCTGCATGCCAAGGCTAATCTGAAAAATGGACTGTAAATCAAGATTTACTTAATTTCAAGGTTTGAATCCATAAGATTTCAAGCATAGATTTATTCCATTTATTTTTAAAGTAAGTGAAGTGATATAAAAATGAATCACAATGATTTCAATTCTCATTGTCCGATTTATGGCTATACTCCTTCTTGAGGATCATTACATTCAATGTAGATCAAGTCTCTTTGAGAAAGCATCATCCGTTGTCTCACTATTGTATGCTGAAAGAAATGAATCGGTATTGAAAGATAAATTTAAAATCTGTGGTTCTTAATTTATGTGATAAAATTAGTTGGAAACAGTTCATGAGCCAAATTTAAATAGGATGATTACAAGCATGAGATATTCATGTTTGGGGTCCACCACACACAAAATGCAGGCAATTTTTTTTACCTGGCAGGGTGCCAAAAGCCCTCAAGGGTCCGTCGAGGTTTTACCAGGGGTTCGAAAAAATTTACTAGGGGTTCGAAAAAAAGTTCTGAAAATGGAATTCCCTTACATCGCCACAATAGAAAAAGAATGATGCTTATTTACCCACATTTACTTGTTAAAAATCTTTGAACTTGCATGTTGTTGTAGATAAATCCGGTTGAATTTTTTTTTAATATATTTTCCAATAATGTTTGGGGATAGTGACCATAGCTATCAAAATATTCACATAAGCCAGAGACTATAAAATATAGGACAACCCAATGAGATCTAAGCCTATCACAAGGATCTAAATTTATGATTATTGCAGCAGGGTAAATACTTCTTTTTGGTAATAGATTCTGTAGAAATAAAACTAAATTATCAAACTCTGCATATACGATAATTTCAATGCCCGACTTTGGTACATCATCCCCAAATTTGATTTCAATGCTTTTAACTTACTCATCCCAGTGGTATAGCACTCCTTTAGCATTACTAGACATGTCATACAACAAGCTTTATATTGGGATCAGCTTTTGGTGGAAAGACATTTGTTGAGATGACAATTGGTAGGGTGACAATTGGCAGGTACGACATTTTGCAGAATTTCTGTGAGGTATCATAGGATACACAGTAATATTATATGCATTTCCAAAATGACCAAAGCACCAAGAGCTCACCTTTGTTTCACATCTGTTTTGTTTATAATAATAGACAGTAGTGTAAAGTAATGTTACTTACTGAGAAACTGAGTTTAGTAGGCTAGTGATTCCTTTTTACCTGGTCATTCATTGCTTGGTCATTTGTATGACCTCATCACGGCTGAACTTTTTGAAGCGAAGTGTAAAAAAGTCATTTTTTGATGGTTATGCTAAATTGGGGAAGCAGATTCTACTTATAAGACATATTAGACATGCGAAAAACGAAAAATTTGTAAGGCTAAAGCTCGCGCGGATATCAATCCAATGAATTATTTGGCTGTTATTGTCAAAATTTAAACTTCTCATCCTCCAGGTGCTACTCGTACTTAAATTTCAATAGCGGTCAGCAATATTCGAGAAGCTGAATTTACTCATGAATTGACACAAATCATCATAAATAATTCATTTAATCAAGTTTCAATAGCAGCATCTATCAATGTGCCACGTATTCAATGTTTAAACTGAATGATTCAGTGAAAGCGTCAAGGAGCAGCATCATTTCAACAGAATGACTTCAGTGATTTAGGCATTCCCAATGAATTTGAGCAAACTGAAAGTGTCGAGAATTTTTTACTTTTTGATTCAGAGGCTGGAAATAACTGTATTCTTTAGTTTTTGTTGCATCAAAATTGCTGATTATAGCAACAACTCCTTAATTTATAAGTTGGCAGAATATTCAAAGTATCTCCCAAAATTTTTTTCGACTTCAAACTTTACATGTCTTTATTGAAGGTCAATGTGTGTCTCTGATTTATAGACTTTTGCCCGACAATGAAATAAATTGTCTTTGTTCAAATTTACAACAAAATGCATTTGTTTGCGATTTTGAGAAAGTAGCATTAAATGCTTTTGAATCTGTTTTTCCAAATACTGGATGCTGATTTCATTTGTCATAAAATGTTTTTCGGAAAGTTCAAACAGCTGGCCTTCAACAGCAGTATGCTATTGATGCAGAATTTGCATAAAAATTTACATACTTCCAGTTTGCCTTTCATTCACATTGATCAATCCCAAGAATACTTTGATTTGCTAATGACTGAGTTTCCTTCCAAAGCAGAAGAATTCATTATTTTGAGTATATTAGCAAAATAAAACGAAACCATTGAAGAGGAAGAATTTTTGTCTTACCAGTTTGGAGCAACCATGAAAGACTTTTCAATAACCTGCCAAGATCAAATAATTGATTTCAAGCTTGGCACCACCACTTCTACTCTGTAGTTTGTTCTGATCACCCAACTGTTTAGTGCATGATCAATGCTCTCAAAAATGAACATGCATTTTTGGATGTAGAATTTAACAAATATTAGCTGGTCAGCTAATAGCAAAAACAAGAAATATGTGGACCTTGATGGATGCATAAAATCTATCATAGAGAAATTCACCGAAAACCACTGTTTTCATTTTCTATGTGGTGTTGCATATAACTTATCCTAAATCATTTTAATTTTTCATCAAAAATTTGATTTGCATTATGTAAATGTATTTTAATAAACAATGGAAATTAATCGCCATTCAGCATAATGTACACAAAAAAATTCATATCATAAAATTTCTCTCACTAGAAAGTCGACCATTGTTTCTACTGCACTTATTCAATTTTATTCAATTTGATCCAATTATTCTTATTCAATTCATAATCTATACTAGGAACTTATTACCTGACCAATTGTTTATCTTACCAAATGTTGTACCTATTGATTGTCAAACCCTACCAACTGATGTCCTACCCATTGTACCCCTTCCAATTGTCATCCTACCACATGTCTTCCTACCAACCGTCATTGGCCCTGATATTTTGGCATCCTTAATTTTCTCTCCATTTATGTTTACAGTACCATCATGTTCAATATCAATCAATGAATTTTTTAAAAATGAAACCAAGTAAAAGTAACATGTGTTTTGAGTATGTTTTTCAGTATGTTGTCATCATTCATTATATCTTAACCTGAACATTCAGTTTGTACAGTTTTTGTTTCTGCTTTAACCGTTTTGTATATCTTTGTAACAAACGATTGTATTTGCTTAAGTTGGAATCTGCTGATACATGAAGATTTTCTATGACATTCTTCATTTCTTTTTCAATTTTTTTCATCAAGGATTGTATTGGCTCCTACTTCTGGCCAATGTCATGTGGAACAATGATAATCTTTTTTGTATAATTCATTTTTTTGATGTGATAGTGCCTGCTAGTAAAGATAATGCAATAGAAAGTAAGGGTGTTATGAGAAATAGTAAAAATCTACTTGATTTATAATGTCTTCCTTTTTCTTTATTTTATCTCTGTTTTGTTGAGCTAAATATCTAATTTGGTTTTGATATTTTGATAACTCTTTAACTTATTTTTCTTCAAGACCGTATTAATAATCAGAAAATGTCTTTTGCATTGTTATTTAACATGGCTTCTTGCTGTTGCTTTCCTGATTTTGCTAAAATTTCCAGCTTGTATGTTATGGGAAACAGCTATGGGAAACCTTCTTTTCAGCTTGTATGTTATGGGAAACAGCTATGGGAAACCTCCTTAACCCAATGTATGTGTGTGTTTACTTGCTTTTGTCAAAGATTTTTCAGAGTGGTAATCTGAACTAGTTGACCAACTTGCAGAGGGTAATCCAGTGCATATTTTTTTCAGGCTCCAGCATATATGCTGATAAATCACCAATGTTCTCAGAGTTTAGCTCATTTGGATCTATTTTCTTTGGGTTAGCATGAAGTGTATTATAATAAATTTCAAAAATACTCTTATACACCTTTGTTCAGTTTTCACTTGAGTAATATGTTATGTATTTCATTAATTTGTCTCTGAATAATCTCGGAAAGTTTTCTACTAAGTTGGCTTCAATATGAGGGCTAATAGTAAGTCTAAGTTTGATATAATGATATTTTAGAAGCTTATTGAACTGTCCTTCAAATTCATTATTACAATCAGTCTGTATTGACTGGGGGGATATAACCAATTGCACCTTTTCCAGTTGCACTCTTGCCAACAGCACCGATCCCACTGCACCATGTTTTATATGCGCCATTGGAAATTGTGCCATTTTTCATATGCACCATTACCTTTCATTTGAACCATTACCTTTCATTTCATTTTATTTTGCGCCTTGATGCCTATTATGCTATGAAAACAAAATACAAAATGCAATATATGTGTAATACCCACACATAATACAGTAATGAAGAGCATTCAAGCTGGGCAAAAACCTAAAGTATTGTAGATTATGTGATAGCCTTACAGACAAACTAGTCACAAAGTCACATAATTGTAAATCATTGTCAATCTACATTTTTTGAATTTGGAAAACAGTACACATAAGTGAAAAAAATGGGTAATAATATACTTTTTGTAATCTTTTTCATTGAATATTCAGGATGCAAAAAGCTGTACCTACTTGTGGCTTCGATAGTTTTTGACAGCTGCCATATTTGGAGAAAGGCAAAAATTGAGCTGTGTAAAGAAAGACTGCTATATCCTTGTCCGTTGGAAAGATTATCATTACATAAATTTATAGATTTTATCATTTTGAGTCTTTGAATGAAGTAAAATTTAGAAAAAATGTTTACCGTCCTGTTTCAGAAGTTACAAAGACATGAGACCATGAAAAGATATAATGAAAAACAGTTGACAAAATAACAAAAATCAAACATGATGAACAAAGTATAGGTCTGAAGAAATGGAGACACTACAGAGAAATTTTCTAATTTTGTAAATTTCTGCCCATTATCACTTTTTTACATATTTACTGGTGGACCATTTTACTATGAAGTTGAGCACAAGGATGCTGCATTGCCAAAAAGTGCAAATGCAGCTGTTGAATTATACACATGGTGCTAATGCATAGTGCACATATGACAATGGCACATTTGAAAATCTGTTAGTACTTCTTCAAAAGCTTTTGATGCTGTCTCAGCCCTTTTGTTGGTCATAGCCTGTCTAGCTTTGTGAGATAAAATATCAATGACCATTGAGGTATATATGTTTTGAAAATTATTGTTCTGGAACTCTCTTAGATTCAATAGATACACATCCAACATTATATTTGGCCCGGACACAATAAATGAATGTCTGGGAAACCTTTCTGCAATAAGTTTTTGCAGTTGATATATAAACTGTTCAGTTAGAAAGTCCCTTACTAGCCTATAGGGCTACCCCACAATCTCCAAAACTAGATGCAATTTATTAAAACCTGAGAAAGATGCAGGACTTTTCACTTCTGTCTACTGTTTTTTAACAATATCTATTTTTCATAAATTGTGTAAAAGTGATTCTTATTTATAAATATGAGCCATAAGTCATTATCTGACCCACACCCCAGGGAGGTTGACACATTCATAGCTCATTTGTTTTAAATTTCTACCACATGTAGTCCTTGCCTGACTCCTGAACAGCATCAGTTTCTCACTATGTACCAGGTTCCTGTTTCTCAAATTTCATTAATTAGAAGCAATATCAGTTAATTTGTCTCACAATTCACATAGCTGAATTTATATATTCAATGGTAGATGGCATTACTTTTCTTTTCATGTATAAGTAAGGTAGGCCTTACTTTCTTTGATAGTATGTACAGCCCACTTGGTTTTCAGGGACATTTCAGTAAGTTTCAAAGCTAAACTTATTGAACTTTTTCATTGAACCTTCACTACTGACTTTTCACTGGCCAATAACCTTTTAAACAGCCATGCATGTTTTGGCTGCAAAACAGCATATAGCTGTTTCCTCATATTCCACTCTCAACAGACCAGGTGTTCTCTTGGTTTCTTCTGAAACAACAAACTAGTTTGGAGAAAGTTTCTCAAATTCATTCCTAAGCTCCAGTTTTACGAATTCAACAAGACTAGTTGCTGACAGAGCCAAATATATACTGTCAATGCCTGTTTGCATGTATTGATAATCATTTGGATCAATATACTTTTGTAGAACATCATAAAAAAATACCCGCATTCTAACTTTTGCCCAGTTATAGACAGGCAGACAAACAACTATTGGCAAGTCCATTTTATTCTCCTTTTTTCTCATGTGCACTTCCTAGCAGTTATGAGCAATACACTTCATCTTTTTAATAAAAGGATTTATGATTGTTTCAGCAGTTTTATCATAATCTGCATAAAACACATCAACATGTTGTTCTTTATCTGTCAGTGGTTTTCCATACCCAGCATTGCCCAAAAGTTTTAAAGTGTCAGCTACCATTGAAAGTTCAGGCTGGTCATCATCTATGTTTTGTTACTTTGTCCTTGAGTGAAGAATTGCTATACTGTACTATCTCATGAACTTTTTCCAGTAGAAGAACATGATTAATCAAAAATCCTGTCATTTTTGTGGCCGATAATATTTCTCTCCCTAAATCACTACTAATTAAGCACTTTTTTCTTGCTTCAATTGATTTATTCTTTCAGCATATTTTCTCACAGTTTCAAATATCATTACAAGAAACTTCAGCATGCTTAATACTGGGAGAAAAGTCAGCATATTTTTCTTTAAAACAATCAGGGGTACAATTGTCAACCTAAGTAAACCCTAAAACAGAACCATCGGAAACAGAATTTACCATATACAATTTTTTCATCCACTTTGGGTACTGGAATTTTCTGGGTTGATTGACTTTTGTTGTGTAGGCTTCCATGAGGGAATGCCCCTTCACATCCCAGATTTTAATCAGATTATAGGGCATACTTTTAATATGATTTTCTTTCTCAATGCTTTTCTGATTTCTCTCATTAGGATCTTGTTTCCTATTGTTCTACACTACAAAGTGTCTGATTTTTCAATTCACTATAAATTTTTTCCATTGGCAGCAGTTTTGTTTCAAAAAATTCATCAAATCAATCTAGATATTCATCGGAAATATATCCTTAGTAAATGATGCAGCATAAGCCTTCTTGAACTCATCTAAACTATATCCAGGGGCAAGGTAAAATGTAACATCCAAAAATTTCAGTATATTGGTTGATAAACATGGTAAGAACCAGCTCAAAATTGCCTTGGGCCATATCCAACTGGTGCTGTTTCTGACTTGTTCAACAAGGGCTGGAAACAAGTTCCATTTTATAAGGTTTATGTAATACTTTCATGAACTAAACTCGTTGGTTTCTATGTCATGTCCAAGTATTCTTTAGTCTCGGAAATTTTTACATTCAAAATATGGAAAATTTTTTGATAATGATCCGGTAGAATTTCAGCTTGTTTCAGAGCCATGTTTTCTTAATATAGAATGACAATTCACATTAAACAATCAGGATGAGAATTAACAAAGCAAGTTGTTTCAAAACCAGGTATATTTGTCTAGATAGTACCTTTATTTTCTGTCTTTAGTAGCAATGATTCAAAATCATAAACTGCCAAAAATGGACAGAATTGTTCTTTTTTTGGTATATTTATATAAAAATCCTCATGTTGTGCCAAATCGATCTTTTTACCTGAAAAATGATACAAGGAAACATATGCTTTGTCTGGTGTTGACTACAATATTCTTTGGTATGCTCATTAAGTTCATGTAGACTTTTGAAAAGTCTTGTACAAGATTGGCAGAAAAACGGCCTTGGATAGTGATCCAAACTAAAAATGTAGTTATAGTGAGCCTGACCTATCCCTGTAATACTCGTGTCCATATTCATGAAGTTGGAATATTTGCTAATTGTTCTTTTCCAATGAGTGGCATTGTCTGAATCAATATGAAATATTTGAATATCAACCTGGAACAAATCTTCCATATGCTCAAGATCAGTTAAAGGGACTCCAGGAAATCTGTCAAAAATAATTTGAATTTTTTTAGTTTCACAGTAAGTATCAAAACAAGCCAAAATATATTGTTTATTTTCAAATTTTTCAGTCAAGCACTGGGATAAACATAAAAAAACACCTATTTTCTTGAAATTTGTCATGGTTTTGTCATATGTTAGGCATTAGATTTTTAGAATGACAATGGCAATTGGCATTTCACAGTGAAATTTTTTTGAGGTTAATATAAAACTCAATGTCAGTTTTAGCAGCTAAGGCCCATTTCGTATCAGGCCTTGAAAATATTTGTTCTAAATCAATAGGCTGTAGTTTTTCAGCCAGATTTTTTACATCGCCCTCATTTTTCACAAGTTTGGGGTGGTCAAATAGAGTACTATTATTTTGGATGGCATACCAATATTTATTTGATCCCATTTATCAGTTTTCCATAATGCCTCCTATAGCTGCATCTATTCTGAAACATTCGTGTTTGGTAAGAAAATTTTCAGAAAGCAAAGCCAAGTAATTTCCATTATTCAAATCCCATCTAAAATTATAAGCATGATCAAGTCAATCAGTCACATTTTTTGATTTTCTAATCAATCTCCAATAAGTCTTCACTGAATCATGAAAAATAAGTTTTCACTGAATCATTTCTGTCAAATCTACAGGAATAATATCATCCTCTTCAACATAAATCTTGTTCCCATATGGTTTATCATACATTTCCAGTTTTGGTCCATCTTCAAGTTTGACTATCAGACAATGATTCAAGTGGCTCTTTGAAATAACATCTTTTGAAGTTCCAACATCAGTTATACAGTAGGGACAGGTAGTTACATTTGAATGCTTTATTTCAAAGTGGTTGACCAGCTTACGAGGCAATGGAAAAAATTGCATGCCAGACCCCACATGAACAGCATTATAATGCTCAGCCAATCGATTTGGTCTTGAAAACTTTTTTGAAGTAGTACAAATACTTTTAATAGACATTTATGAAGATCGAAATAAGTACTTTTGATACGAGTATTGATCAGAATTCTTATTCATATTAAATCCTTATTTATAAACTTCTCATAAAAATCCTTAATATAAACTTTGCATATAAATCCCTATTCATAACCTTTGCTTAAAAATCCTTATTTATAAACGTTCCTCGAAAATCCTTATAAACCAGTTATGATGATGTCATTTATAACCATATAAATAAATTCTAGCTGTAATGAGGAAAACCATTGACGAAATCATTGTTCCTTTATAAATAACAATGTCTCCCTAGGGAGCCAGTGGTCCCATGACCATGAGGGTGGATCGAGTGGATCAGCAGGGAGTGGGGCAGGCCTGAAAATGCTTGATGTGAGCACCACTGGGTCACTATAGCAACATGGTCACTTCAGCCACTGGGGCATCAGTGCCTTTGACTCACCCTAGCAACTGGGTCATTTCAGCTACTGGGACATCAGCACCACCAGGTGACTCCAGCCACCAGGACTCACTTCCATCACTGGGGCATTTCCACCACCAGATCACTGCTGCCACGAAGCTGTTTCAGCCATTGGGTCATTCACTACTTCCAATGGGTCACTACAGCCACTAGTACACTACCACTACTGGGTCACTACTGCCTCTAGTTTGCTTCCTCCATTGGGTCATTTCAGCCATCAGGTCACCATGGCCATTGGGTCATTTCAGCAACTGAGATACTACCACCACTGGGTCATTGCCACCACAGGATCACTTCCGCCACATCTTTACTTCCACCACAAGGTCATTTTAGCCCCTAGATCATTTCCATCACTGGAGCATTTTAATGGATTATTTTTAGTTGTCCGAACATGAATGGGGGCAGTCAAAGGTGAACTTCTAATAGTTCCCCAAGGGCTTTTGACACCCTGTCAGGTAAAAAAATTTGCCTGTTTTGTGTGTGGTAGATCCCTAAGTTATGCTTGACAACCCCCTCTTTACTACTCGAAGCATATTAGGAAAAGTTCGCGATGATTATCTCCTTTTATTGCCACTGGTGACTGTAACTAGATGAGAAAGTAAACAAGTATTTCAGATAGAATTTAGGCTTATCTGTCTTTGACTTTAAAAGTTTCTGTAGTGCCTTGAGCACTTCACATCAAATAACAGACTAATAAATTCAGTTATATACCTGGGATTACGAAGATTTTCTTGCACAATATATTTGCCAATAGCTGACATAGAGTCCTACTATTTACATAAAAATATACCATCAGATGTTGTGCATCACTTTGCGAATCACTGACATGAACATTCTTTGTTGTGCTCTATTTTGCCATTCTCTCCATGCCCAATGAGTTTCTAGCGTTTTACATCGAAAATTGCTAAACAGTCAATCCATGATGATCAACAGGCTGTGTTTGTTTGGATAAATCACTAAACCATGAAATTAAATCACTCACAACTTGAAAAATTCAGGTGGCATCTCTGAAAAAAGCTTGAAATGGAATTTCGCGCGCAGTTTCAAGTCACTGATCATTAATTAGTTGTTCAGAGTACTCACTTTCACCTCTCATGAAAAGAATAGCATGCAAGAAAATATTTGTTTCTAGTCTAATTTTTAAGAAAAACAAACTATTAATATTGCCCCTGTCCTAGTTGAATCCTCAATCAAACAAACCAACTCCCGCTTCTTATAGTTTTGATGTGTTCAATACTTTGAATAATAGAACATTATAATGGTATGCAATCGCCATGGCCTCTATCTTCCACATTTTTGACTGCAACAATTTAGCGCCTCTGTTCAATTTCCATTGTCGAATATAGCTAAATATGGGCAAATTTCCCGCTGATATTAGGTACTCCAAGATTTAAGGCAACCAAACAACTTATCCATCTTTTGGTTATAATGAATGAAATTTAGCCATTACAGTTCAGGCTGTCGTAGAAAGTTTGATAGAAAAAGGTCACCTGTTAATCCTATTTATTATTCATTCATATATTTTCCATATCATATCGAAACCAGATGGGAAATATTCCGTTGGAAAATCATTAATTTAATATAAAATTCATTATTTTATCCGCACAACGATTAATGCACCAGTTGCTTATGTGCTAGCTCGCTTTTTACTACCTATAGTAGATGACAGTGTTTAAAAATGAAGTGAACAAGTCAGAGTTCTCTATCTGAATTTCATATAATTCAATAAGATAGAATTACTTAGAGTTGCTGAATTTTTGATCGACATCAGCCAATTTTAATACGATGTCAAATGATACTATGGAGTGGAACAATTCATCAGGTAAAATTTTTTCATAGTTAGACATCATGCTCTTGACATTGTCCTGATTTTCGTGCCTTTGAACTGAAGATTTGCCAAAAATCTTATCATACCTTTTATCACCTCGTAAAGTCTCTATTATTACAGATGCATATAATAGTGAAATTATTGCCCGTATTCCAGATATGGTTACTCAATGTTGTCTCTGTTTACTCTCATCATCATTGGTATCTTTGTATATTCTGGTTCTCTTAATTTTCTGGTATTTTGATAAGTTATTTTCCAATCCATACTTCCTACTAGTGAGATGGCAAGGTATAACCGACATCGTACTTTTATTCATCAATTCGATCAATTTGATAAATACAAATCCTATGATCGTAGCTGTTTGCGATTTTTGTGAAGAAGGTTTTGCATATGGGCCAAATATGCTATTCATATTGGGTACATCAGTAAATCGTCTGTTGGCTGTTGTATGCGGTCGCAAATACCTATATATTTGTACAAAACTAAGGACATATATTTATATTATGACTGTTTTTGCATACAGTACAATTATTCAAATAATAATGCAAGTTACTAATTGGTATTATTACGACTATTATGATCAATGCAGATCCGGAGTCATCGTTTGTCTCATTTGCATACTAAATGGTACGACCGCGACAAAATCTTACTTTCATGTTAAGGCAGCGAAAACGATACACCATAAGAACAAGTCCATCAAAGAAATCAAGATGTTGATTCAATGTTCAATTATCGCTTCCTTGCTAATTGGTTTGGAAATAATATATTATTCTTCAGAACTGCATTCCAATTATTACTCGATTTACATTCTAATTTATTTCTTATGTTGTGGGATACACCCGTTCATATACTTTTTATTCGACAATAGATTGAGATCATGTTTTCGGAAAATACTAAGCAAAGTCTTGAAAACTGGTGGATCCAATGGCAGCTCAGAAAATATCGATTTCCTAGAAAGAACGACAATTTTCAATAGAAGAGCAGAAGTAGAAATTTCGAAAAAACTGTGACACCAATGTTGTCGACGGTTCAAATATTGGTTAATTAAATTATTCTCGTGATAGTTTGTGAAATGATACTTTAATGAATCACCACAATGAATTATTAAATGATAATTTTGCATGAAACCTGTTAGGAATGGTCAAAATTTTGTTGAAATTTTGTTGACTTCACTCGATACAACCAGATAGTACCGTCCATTTATTTTCAAACTAGTCATTATCCAAAGAAATCCATCGACAGAGGATGACAAACGCTTTCTTTTTTCCAAGCTGTAGTCCTAACCGCTAGAGCCAATCTGAGAAAAAAGGCTGCTTGCATAAACAGATTGTTTATTATTTCATAAATTTTTTTTTTCTTTCCGATGTCAATTTGGAAAAACTTTACTACAGTGATAAGGGAGCCGAACACGACCAGGCCCGGGAGTGGGCCGGGGAAAGCTTTTGGCGATGAAAGACATTTCCCGTCTGGCACGAGCCAGAGTGTTTAGGTCCAAAAAAGTCCCAAAATATAAGCAACTAGAGGTAGTTTTTTTACCGTGTGCTTCTAAGTTCAAAAGTGGCAAAAATCATTAATGTTGTCAAAATTGTTTACAGAAAGCTTTTTGTGAAAGATTTTTCGTTCAAAAATTAGGTGAAAGTCAGCTGATTACGTGTGCAAGTTTTACTTTATATGTGGTGTAGTAAGAAACCGTAGAAATATGAAGATATTTAGAAGTGAACTTAAACAAAACGATTGATTTGAAACCTACTGGAATTTTATTTACTGCAATTTTATTTAACGTTTATTCAATTATTTAAGTGCTATCATCAGTATAATTATCATTTGTTTCAGATGCAGTTTCAAATATTTGTAATACTGCTCAGGATTCAGGCTAGTTTGAAAACTCCTGTTACCAACATACATCTCTCTCAATCAGATTTTCTTGATTAGTTCATCAGAAAATGAAGATTATCTTGTGCAATTTTGCCCGGTTGTTCTCAACACCTGGCGAGGTCAAATTGTTTCGGCCTAAAAAATGTCGACAGATGCTTCATTTATGCCTTTTTTAATTTTTTCGGAGCGAAACGAAAATTAGGAAAAACTAACGTTTTTGAGTTCTAGTTGAGATATTAGTAACAATGGATCAAATAATTTTGGTTTTTTTCACTTTCCAAATGGTCTGAGCCACAAAAAAACAGATCACAAAAATAATAAATGCAGATGTCTTATGTCACATTTGAATATCATTATTCTGGTGCTAATTGTCAGAAAAAACTCTGAGTTTTTCATATTTTTTCTTTTTCATATTTCAGAAATAAATTTTTTACAACAAAAATTTCATGGATATAGGGATTAATTTTCATCCAATTCAATCATTTTTCGAACGGACAAAATGCAAAAATAATAGTTAAAACACGCAACCGAAATTTAAAAAACCAAGCAACAAAGAATATCTTTTTCCAATAGCAAACGGCTTACTTCTAGATAATTCAAAAGTTTTATTTTGAGAAATTAAATCAGCATTACCAGAGTGACTATCACTGTGTGGATAGTTATGGTGATTGCAGCTTCCAGTACTGCGAATGGATGTCGTTTCAGCAAAGAATCAAATCTGCAAACAACTGTATGATATATATTTATATCAGTTGGCCTTAATTTGAGGTCAATGTTTTAGTGCGCCATCAGTTTTCCATCATTGTGACACTCTTATGAAAAAACGGGCTCTCATTGGATGTGTTAGACTGGACTAGGCTGGACTGGGCCGGGAAGGAGCCCTCAGCAGGCTCCGCAAGTCTCTAACAGAGATCTACAGAGGTGAATTCCTGTGAATAAAGTCTCAATGCATAGAACGCCACGTGAAGATCATCATTGATAATAAGGATTTCAGGACGCAAAAATAGATGCAGATTTTGCACCTTTTCCAACTTTTCGTTTTCTCGAATTCCATCCCATGAATGCTGTATTAAAACTGAGAAAACACAAAAGTCAAGCGTTTTGGACCACATTGTACATAATATTTAGTTATCGTGCCAGGGAAACCCAGTATGTACTTCGTTAAAGCCTACTGATAATATTATCTTTAGGTTTTGGCATTGATGAGTCATACTTAATTGTATCTAATTGCTACATATCCCTATATCAGTTTTAAATATGTATGTCTCTGTAATGCCTTTTCCTCATGTACTTTGTATTGTGTCTAGTTTACGACAACTATTTTGTAATTACTGTAAAGCATTAAAGCAGCAAAAGTATCTATGTATGATTTTTTACGCTTTGTTTGATGCAATTCGCCCATCTGTGATATTTGACCCAGCTCTGATTTTATATAAGCAGTGTTTCTTCTCATGTTGGAGTTGGATGTAATTGTTTATTCTTATTCAGTATTCACCAGTAGCGTAAGTCTGAATACTTGCTTGCCTTCGCTTCACTTTCGAACAAGGACCCGACTGTGAGCTTGAACTTTGACAATCGCAACAAAAAATAAAATGCTTATATTTATGTCTTTTTCGCCGAAAACTTTATTTTCTTTTCTTTTGACACCAAATACGGTAATGAAAAGGTGAACTTCCTCCAAGTTTCCAATCAACAATATTACTTTTCGGACTCGATTTTCGTTGTTAACCTAATCATGCTGGATAGCACTAAAATGTATTGCATTGCAAATCAAAAAAATTACTACCAAAAAATTGATAATTCTCATCAATAAATCGGGTTTTATCATCCGGTGGAACCCATGGGCTCATGTGACGGGCACCAAAAACTGCACCAACTTTTGTCACTGCAAAAACCATGGCGGCAGCCTCCATCGCAATTGCATCCGAACACGTTGCATCGTCCTTGGCCACAGTATGGTGTCTTGGCAGTGCAATCATCGCAACAATCGACCGTCAGATATGGCCCATGATCCGCACTGCACGTTGAATGGCAACATTCCGAAGATGCAAACGATATAAGCACCTCCAGAAAAATACATGTAGTTATAACGTGGTGAATAATGTTTCTCATTCTTCGTAAAAATGCTGTAGACTAAACAGGGCGCTCGACGAACTTGAGGTCAATTTCAAAACAGTAAAATATCAATTTGTGGCAAATATTTGAATATGTAACATGAAGAAAAAATCAGCCAAACAAGCTGACGAAAGAACTGGAAAGATGTTTGTTGATATCAACAAAGAAGCATATTTTATGTCTACAGCTACAAATATGAAGTTATTGCGATTATAGAAACAGAAACTGTGGCAAACATAATTGAGCTGCAACCTTTCTCGGTATCTCTTGAGTGGAAGTTGAACTGGTTGCACTGCTCGAGAGTAGTTGTCTAGTACATATAAGTAAAAAGTTGTTGGATAAAGCGAATTGCTTACACCAGGTGTAAAAGCCTCAACTCAGTCTTAACGGGCATACATTAAATGGCTCCTGAAGTTTTCCGGGCCAAAAAAAATCATCTTGCAGGAAGGGAGTCATCACAACACATATTTAATTTAGTCATCTCCATGAAAAGAATAAATGGGATACCAGGGCCTTTCCCATAAATGATTTTTTACCTTAGAAAGGTTCAGAAGTGCATCAATCCGCTTGCATCAACATTTGGACTTTCAAATCTCTAGAAAAGTTTAGAAGTCATTTAAGAAAGCACATTCCCTGCAATTGGATAAGTTTCGCATGCAGCGAAATCCAGAAGCTCAGAAATTCGTAAGCCTTTAAGCACATATATTTCAAATGGCCAAGAGACAATTTTGAAAAATAACTCATTCCTCTAAAATCATTCCCCTATTTTTGCAAGGAAAATGATACTCGTTGTTTACTTCCTACCCTGAGAACAGGAATAGTGCCCGTTTAAGCGCTGATTAAATTTAACTTGAAAGCTATTGTTTCATCCACCATTACCCGATTTTTATCCGGAGTTCTGAACTCTTGATAACAACTGATCAGTCAGCTGAATCGGTTGAACTACGTGCTACGAGATTGACCGGAAACCAGCCAACCTTGGCCGGTTTTTGATGCACTGGCCGGTTTTCGGCCGGTTTGAACTTTACTTACTAGTTAGCTGCATTCAATAATTGTAACCACTTAATTCCTCATCTCGTGGTTTAATCACCTTATGTTTGATATTTCATCTTAGTATTTGACGAAAATCAAGATTTTTTCGTTTTTTTTCCAAAATTTTTCTGCGGTCTTCACAAATTTTTGAATTTTGATGACATAATTTTTTTGCATTCGGCAGATGATTGAAACATCATCAGTTTGAGACAGTGACAGGTGTTGCTGATTGAATAATCCAAATTTTTAGTTGGTCAGCAGGTTGAAAACATCCGCATATTGTTAAAGCATGATCATCATTGAACCAGAAAAATCAAATTTTAAATCATGAAATCGTTCTATGGAGTATCGGAATCCGAATTTTTTTCCGGCGCTTCGCGCTGAAAGCAAGAATGATTCATATGCAGTCTATGACTCTTCATTTTGGCTAAGCACAGATGTGTCAGCCGTCGAATTTGTATGCACTTCAGGTTTTCCGAGCTTTGGTATTTTGTTCCTGTTACTACGAATCATGATAAATTCTTATCATGGTCTGACCTAAAAATCAAAATTTTTTGCTTTTCTTCCTTCTTTATAAATTACTGACTTCAGAAGCATGATTGAGTTCAGAAAAACTCGAAACTGCATAAATAGAGTACATTTTGTGCGAAAAAATCAATGGTTTATATTCTGATAGCCGTGCTTGATTTTTCAATTTTTCATTTTTTCTCTCTTTGCAATCTTAGAAATGAAATAATTTGACTTCTTAGGTTAATTATATTCTATGTCGACATCTACTAAAAGTAAATCTGGTGAACATTGCTTTGTAAAATCATGAGTATATTTTTTACATATATTTTTTTACATTCACATTAAGGTGCAAACTGAGAAAATAATTTTTTGTGTATGGTTCTGAATTTTGTCGAATCTTTTGAACAGTGTGCTCTACAAACTTGCAGTTTAGTGCAAAGCAAATGGATGGACTATAAGTTGGCGCGTAAAAGTTGGCGGGTAACCAATGGATGCAAAATTGGACAAAGTTTTGTGCAATAAAAACTTTCTTGGAGTGATTTAAATAGTCAAGTCATCTGCATTTTATAAAAAATTTGTACAAAATTTTTAATTGTCAAAAAACATTTTTTTAATTAGCAATAGATCTAATGATAATAATTATACATATAGTAAGGCCTGTAGCCAGGAATTTTTTTAGAGGTACGCACACATTTTTGGAAGCCAAAATCCCATTCAATTTACTGCAAAATTGGCATTTCTGATTTGACTTTTTCTTGAACAAAAAAAACCAAAGGTACCATTGCTTTTTTTAACATTTGAAACATTTTGTGTAATGTTTATTACCTACAGGCCATTTAAATTACAAAATAAAACCCCTAACTATGAGTTAAAAAATTGAATGAAAAAACAGCGTGCTCCCATACGATATCATAAAATGCTTTTAATACGGTTTTAGATAGAGCTTACTCTTTCAAAACATAATATTTGCAAAAAACTTTATTTGCCGGTTTTGGCTGGTCTTTTTTAACTTTTGGCCGGTTTTGGCCGGCTTTTAAGACATCTTTGGCCAGTTTTATTTTCGGATCTGGAAATACTGAACTGAATTTTCACGTAAGTTACTTGCAAGTCATGGTTTTGGTCTGGGTGAATTCAAAACTGCAACCGGCATCCGATATGAAAAGCTTTTTCCGGTCAATGCACAGAGAATGAACAGTATTTGGATCATGTAGGTTTTATCCATAAATTTGCAACTCGAATCTGGACTGATTTGTTTCCAAGGCACATTTGAGTGAGAAAAAGCCGAGAAAAAGGATCACTTTTTTTATATATATATATAGTTCATATATATATTTTTTTATATATATATATAGTTCAAAAGTGACAAAATTCATTACCGTTGTCAAAATTGTTTACAGAAAGCTTTTCATGAAAGATTTTTCATTTAAAAAATAGTTTAAGGTCAGCTGAGTAAGTGTACAAATTTTACTTTATATGTGGTTCAGTAAGAAATCGTAAAAATATGAAGATATTTAAAAGTCTATATCCAAACGATCCAAACCAAAATGATTGATTTGAAAGCTGCTACAATTTTATTTACTGCCATTTTATTTAACGTTTATTCAATTATTTAAGTGTTGTTACATAATTTATATAATATTATATATATAATTATATAATATCAGGATAATTATCATTTGTTTCAGATTCGTTATATAATATCAGGATAATTATCATTTGTTTCAGATGCAGTTTGAAATATTTGCAATACAGCTCAACATTCGGGCTAATTTGGAAACTCCTGTTATCAACATACATCTCTCCTAATCAGATTTTTTTGATTAGTTCATCAGACAATGAAGATTATCTTGTGCAATTTTTGCGTGGTTGTTCTCTACACCTGGCGAGGTCAAATTGTTTCGGCCTAAAAAATGTCGACAGATGCTTCATTGATGTCTTATGTGACATTTGAATATCATTATTCTAGTGCTAATTGCCAGAAAAAAATCTGAGTTTTTTATGTTTTTTCTTTTTCATATTTTCTTATTTCATTGGAATAGTACTTGCTTTCCACTTTTATTATTTAGAAGCATTTTAGGAAAGACATTATAATTACTAAAGTTTTACTAAAGTGGTTGTCACTGTGTGGAGATTTATGGTGATTGCAGCTCCTAGGGCTACGAGTGAATGTCGTCTCGGCATAGCAGGACGTATTATTACAGATTTATGACGAAGAATCAAATCTGCAAAAAATTCTATGATATATATTTATATAGTGGCTTCAATAACCTTAATTGGAGGTCAAAGTTTCTGTGCGTCATCATAGTTTTTCATCATTGTGACACAAGGTTGAGAAAACGGGCTCTTATGGACGTGATGGACTGGGCTGGGCTGGGCCGAGAAGGATACCTGAGTAGACCGTGCAGGTCTCTAATAGAAATCTACACAGGTGAATTCATGTGAACAAAGTCTCAATGTATAGAACAACGCCACGTGAAGGTCATCATTGATAGCAAGGGTTTCAGGATGCAAAAAATAGATACGGATTGTGCACCCTATGCCAACATTTTGTTTTCTCGAATTCCATCCTCTGAATGCTGTATTAAAACTAATAGATCACGGCAGTCAGACGTTTTTAGACCACACTGTGCATAGTATTTAGTTATCGTGCCAGAGAAACCCAGTATATACTATTACCTTTAGGTTTTGGCATTGATGAGTCATACTTAATTGTACTTAATTGCTACATTTCTCTATATCAGTTTTAAATATGTATGTCTCTGTAATGCCTTTTCCTCCTGTACTTTGTATTCTCGTGTCTAGTTTAGGACAACCTTTTTGTAATTACTGTAAAGCATTTCTACAGTATCTATGTATGATTTTTTACGCTTTGTTTGATGCAATTCGCTGATCTGTGATATTTGACCCAGCTCTGATTGTATATAAGCAGTGTTTCTTCTCATGTTGAAGTTAGATGTTATTGTTTATTCTAAGTTAGTATTCACCAGTAAAGTAAGTCTGAATACTTGCTTGCCTTCACTTCACTTTCGACCAAGGAGCCAACTTTAAGCTTGGACTGTGACAATCGCAACAAAAAATTAAATGCTAATATGTATGCCTTTTTCGCCGAAAACTTTATTTTTTAGATACCAAATTTGATTATGAAAAGGTGGACAGATAATCTTGCTGTAAGTTCCCAATCAACAACATTACTTCTCCGACTCGATTTTCGTTGTTAGCCTTATCAGGCCAGAGGGCACTAAAATGTCTCATGAAATGAATGTAATAAAAATTACTACCCAAAAATGATAATTTTCATCAATAAATCGTGTTTTATTATCCAGTAAAACTCATGGGCTCATTTGACGGGCACCAAAAACTGCATCTAGTCTTCTCCCCACAAAAACCATGACGGCAGCCTCCATCGCAATTGCATCCGAACACGTTGCATGGTCCTTGGCCACAGTATGGAGTCTTGGGAGTGCAATCATCGCAACAATCGACGGTTAGATATGGACCATTATCGGCACTGCACGTTGAATGGCAACATTCCGAAGATGCAAACGACACAAGCATCCCCATGAAAATCCATGTAGTTATAAGGTAATGAATATTGATGCTCATTCTTCGTAAAAATTCTATGGACTAAACAGTTCAGCCGACGAACTCGAGGTCAATTTCGAAAGAATAAAATATCAATCGGTGGCAAATATTTGAAGGTGTTTCATGAAGAAAAAAGCAGCCAAGCAAGCTGACGAAAGAACTCGAAATATGTTTGTAGATATGAACAGAAAAACATACATACTGCGTCTACTGCTTCACCCCTGAAATTGGTGCGAGTATAGAGAAACAATCAATCAACCAAACAGAAACTTTGGCAAACATAATTGAGCTGGAATCTTTCTCGGTATATCTTGTGTGGAAGATGAACCGGTAGCACTGCTCGAGAGTAGCTGTGTAATACATATAAGTAAATACGATTGTTGGATAAAGCGAATCGCTTACACCAGGTGTAAAAGTCTTAACCCAGTCCTGACGGGCATACATGAAATAGCTGCTGGCGTTTTCTGGGCCAAAAAAAGTTATCTTGCAGGAAGGGAGTCATCATAACACATATTGTTTTAGTCATTTCCATGAAAAGAATGAATGGGCGACCAGGGCCGACTTGCACCAATATTTCAAATAGTCAAGAAACACTTTTGAAGAATAACTCATCGTTCTGAAATTATTCCTCTATTTTTGCAACGAAAATGATACTCGTGGTTAACTATTTACGTTGAGAACAAGTATGATGACCATAAAGGCGTCGAACTTTAATCTGAAAGCTATTTTTTATCCAACATTACACGATTCTTATCCGGAATTCTGAACCTTTGGCGACCATTGATCACTCAGCTAAATCGACTGAATTGAATTTTTACTTAGGTTACTTGGAGGTCATTATGATTTCCCTGACAGTGGTATCATGATTATAATACGGTTTTTGGTCTGGGCGGATTCAATGTTGCCACCGGCATCGGATATGAAATGCTCCTTCAGGCCAATGCTCAAAAGATTTTTTTGGATCATGCAGGTTTTATCGAGAAACTTGCAACTCGAATCTAGACTGATTTGTTTAAAAGACAGAACTTCCCTAAAGAAAAAGCTTTACTACAGTGATAAGGGGCCTGAGTAGGACCTGGCCCAGAAGTGGGCCGGGACAGGGTTTGGGTCACGAAAACTATTATCCGTCTGACCCGAACCAGAGTATTTAGGTCCAAAAAAGTCCGAAAATATAAGCAACTATATGTAGTTTTTCTATATAGTGCTTTTAAGTTCAAAAGTGACAAAAATCATTACTGTTGTCAAAATTTTCTACAGAAAACTTTTCCTGCAAGACTTTGCGTTCAAAAAATAGAAAAAGGTCAGCTGAGTAAGTCCAAAAATTTTAAGTTATTTGTGATTCGTGGTTTAGCGAGAAATCGCAGAAATATGAAGAAATATTAAAAAGTGAACTTAAGCCAAAACGATTGATTTGAAATCTGCTAGAATTTTACTACTATTTTATTTAATGCGTATTTAATTATTCAAATGCTCTTATCGGCATAATTATCATATGTTTCAGATGCAGGTTTAAATATTTGTAATATTTTTGAGAATTCAGATCAATTTTAAAACTCTTGTTACCAACATGCATCTCTTCTGGTCAAAAAAAGTAGATAGTTTATTATCTTGTGCATTTCTTTTGCATGGTTGTTCTCACCACCTGATGGAAGAGGTTAAAACTGTTTCGGTCTTTTTCAGTAAAAAATATCGACAGATGCTTTATTTTTCTTTGACTTTTTTCAGAGCGAAACAAAAATTGGAAAAGCTAAGGTTTTTGCATAAAATGATTTAGATTTTTTTCATTTTCCAAATGATCTAAGACACAAAAAAAGCAGATCGCAAAAAATTTGGATGCGGACGCCTTATGTTACGTTTGAATATCAGTTAATTCTGGTGCTAATTGCCAGAAAACTCTGAGTTTTTCATATTTTTTCTTTTTCATATTTCAGAAATATATTTTTTACTGCAAAAATTTCATGGATATAGGGATTAATTTTTAATCCAATTCAATCATTTTTCGAACGGACAAAATGCAAAAATAATAGTTAAAACACGCAACCGAAATTTAAAAAACCAAGCAACAAAGAATATTTTTTCCGATTGCAAATAGCTTACCTGTATAAAATTCAAAAATTTTATTTTTTAAAATTAAATCAACGTTACTAAAGTGGCTACCATTGTGTGGAAAATTATGGTGATTGCAGCTCCGAGGGCAGCGAATGAATTCTGTTTCAGCACAGCTGGACATATTATTACAGATATGACAAAGAATCAAATCTGCAAACAACTGTATGATATTGACTTCGGTTAGCCCTAATTTGAGGTCAAATTTTTTATTGGCTTTCATGGGACGTGGTGGACTGCAATGGGTCAGGCCGAGATAGGGATCTGGGCAGGCGACGCACATCTCTAATGGAAATCTATGGAGGTGAATTGAAATACGTTATTGATGCCGGTAAAGGTCTTCGGGATACAAAAACTAGGTATAGGCAGATAATTAATGTGCACCCTATGCCAAAAATTTGTTTCCTCGAATTCCATCTCCTGATTGCTGTAGTAATAGTGAGAGAACACGATGGCCATGTATGCAGGTAGCTATAGTCTGTTTTTTATAAAATGCTTCTAGATAGAAAAGTGACACAAATCAGTACTGTCGTCAAAATCGTTTACATAGAGCTCTTACTGTAAAATTTTTTGCTCGAAAAATTCCTAAAGGTTAGTTCATTATGCTCACAAATTTCCAGTTCAATATGATATATTGTTTATCAGCAAAGCGTGAAAATCTGAAATACTACTTGCTTTCCACTTTCTTTTTTCAGAAGCATTTCAAGAAAAACAGACTATAATAACCTGCATGAAATTCTGACATACTATCTATAATAATTCAATTATAGGGTGTAAAAGGATAGAATGTCTGATCTGCTCTTGTTAATAAAATGAGGCGTTGAACAAATCATACATGCCCTAAGTTTTCAATCAACCCGATTT
The DNA here is from genome assembly GCA_963922205.1 of Romanomermis culicivorax. Classification (NCBI taxonomy): domain Eukaryota; kingdom Metazoa; phylum Nematoda; class Enoplea; order Mermithida; family Mermithidae; genus Romanomermis; species Romanomermis culicivorax. The sequence continues at coordinate 1,327,908 of CAWUHX010000052.1, forward strand.
CCATTGTTAACACAATCAGGCCAGAGGGCACTAAAATGTGGTGTGAAGTGAGTGAAAAAAAAATTATTATAAAAAGAATGCAACACCAAAAAAATGATAATTTTCACCAATAAATAGTATCATCCGGTAAAACTCATGGGCTCATTTGACGGGCACCAATAACTGCACCAATTTTTTTCACTGCAAGAACCATGACGGCAGCCTCCATCGCAATTGCATCCAAACACGTTGCATGGTCCTTGGCCGCAGTAGGGTGTCATTTCAGTGCAATCATCGCAACAATCGGCCGTCAGAGATGGCCCATAATCCGCACGGCACGTTGAATGGCAACATTCGGAAGATACAAACGATATTAGCACCTCCAGAAAAATACATGTAGCTATTACGTATTTAATACTGTTTCTCATTCTTCGTAGAAATGTTATAGACTAAAAAGTTCGCTCGACGGACTCGAGGTCAATTTCGAGCAATAAAATATCAATTGGTGCAAATATCTGAATATGTATCATGAAAAAAGCAGCCAAGCAAGCTGACGAAAGAACTGGAAGGATGTTTGTTGATTCAAACAAAAAAGCAAATCTAATACTGCACTCGTGAAGTTAGAACGAGCGTAGGGATCAACCAAACATGAACTTTGGAAAACATAATTCGGCTGGAATATTCCAAGGTATTGAAGTTGAACTGGTGTTAGTACTGCTCGAGAGTAGCTGTGTAATGCGTATGAGTAAATACCAGTTGTTGGATAAAACGAATCGCTTAAGGCTGATGTATAGTGGTCCCGATCCTTAAAAAATGGCTTTTCCTGAGTCAGGAAAGCTCGTTCCCTAAATTTTCGATCCTGACGCAATCCGTAATCCTGAAATTAGGATCGGGACAGCGTTCCCGACCTGATAAGGAAAGGTGTTTCCGGTGTCCTCCTAATCGGGAAAGGATGGCTTTCCTGTCGTCGGGAACAAAGTACAAGCCTTCCGTACTTTTTAGGGATCGGGAAAGCTACACGCTACAGTGAATACTCATCAAATGCGTAATGGCTTCAGCCTGCGCATAATCCTAGTTACATTTTCCAGTAATTGGAATATAAAATGAAGTAAAATTAGCAAAAACTAAGAATTTGCTACCAGATAAAATAGAGTAATCCACTACGAAATAGATTTTTCATGTTTTTCGGTGAAATATGTGCACTTCAGGCAAGTGCAATACTTTGCAACTACAGCGCATAGTAATACTGTAGCTATGTTTGTTTACAACAAAACGGTAGATTTGCTGTTTTTGTTGATTAATTCCAGCGTTTTTAATTATAAAAAAATTAACTTTCTAAAAAATTAATTAATTTTAATGTCAAGCTTTACTAATTTAAAAAAAAATTAAGATTCAAAATTAAAAAATTTTTAAATTTATAATAAAAAAAAATTTAAAATTGAAAATATTTAAAATTTAAAATTAAAAAACATTAAAGTTTAAAAGTAAAAAATTTTAACATTTTAAATTGAAAAATTTTTAAATTAGAAATTAAAAATTAAAAAAGTCAAAAGATTTAATAATAAAAAATTTTGAAATTAAAAAATTAAAAATTAAAAATTAAAAAATTTAAAATTTAAAAATTTAAAATTGAAAAATTTAAAATTGAAAAATTTAAAATTAAAAAATTTAAAATTAAAAAATTTAAAATTAAAAAATTTAAAATTAAAAAATTTAAAATTAAAAAATTTAAAATTGAAAAATTTAAAATTAAAAATTTAAAATTAAAAAATTTAAAACTAAAAAATTTAAAATTAAAAAATTTAAAATTAAAAAATTTCAAATTAAAGAATGTAAAATTAAAATATCTAAAATTAAAAAATTTAAAATTAGAAAATTTTAAAATTTCGAATAAACAAATTTATAAAAGTATAAAATATAAAACTAAAAAATTTTAAATTTTAAAATTAAAAATTAAAAAAATTAATGAGGGGAGAATTAAAATGATAAATAAACAAAAAATACCTTGAAGAAAATAATGTAAACGCATGTATGTAAGCATGTGCAACGTGAACGCAAACAACAAAATAATCAATATAATGTACAAAATAAATAAAATGTATAAAATCTACTGTCTGGTCGTCTTTCTTTATACAACTTACGCATCTCAATATCTAATCCTACTGTAAAATATTTGTCATGTAGTCGTCCCGATCCTTAAATTTAGGGACGTTAAGGACGACTTTACCTGGTCCTGTCCTTTCCTGATCCTTATCGAGTCAGGAACTCAGGATTAAGGATCAGGATTACGGATTACTATACATCGGTCTTTACGCTCTGAAGTGTAATAACATCTGGAGTTTGTGGAACTGACATGAGGTAACGTGTAAAAATTTCAACCCAGTCCTAACGGACATACAAGCTCCTGCAGTTTTCCTGTCGAAAAATCATCTTGGGAGAAGGCATCATTTATTCATTTTCTTCAAAAGACTGAATGGGTGACCAGGCCCACTTCCACCAATAATGATGTATGTGCTTTTATTTGCATCAATATTTGGAGTTCAAAGCTCTAGAAAAGTTTATAAGTCTGTAGAAAAGCTTATTTGCAATAGTTGGACAGATTTCACTTACACCAAAATTCAGAAGCTCAGAAATTCAGAATTCTTTTAGCATACTCCTTTCAAATGGTACTCGTCGTTCTACTTTCCACTTTGAGAACAGTAACTAGGTGGATCCTAAGTTGCAAACCAGCATCAGATTCGAAGTGCTAGTTTCAGCCAATCCTCAGGGATTAACAATATTTGGATCCAGTTTCGGGTTTTGTCCAGAAGTTTCCCTGTCGAATCGACTTGTTTTCAGATTTTACTTGCATCATCTGGCCATTGGCTACTTCAGGATCTGGGCTGAGATTTTAGCCCAGAACTCTGTAGATCCGGCAGGTCCAGGATCGGTTCCTAAACCTACTTGCAGAATCATATTTGGTGAGAAAAAATACCACTTTTTGCTTCAAAAATGTATCGTACTGGTGTAAATTCCGATTTTTTCTACGTATGAAGGTATATCCTGGTGGGGGTTGTTCAAGTTCAAAAGATCAAAATTTTTCCCTGATGAACGAGAAAAGAAGAATGCTGAAAATCGAGTTTAATCTTCGTACCCCTCAAAACGGATACTCCGGCTCGTTTGTAGCTAAAATTTCTTTTCTCAACCATGCATATTCAAAAACGATAATTTCTATTTAGGAAATTTCCCAATTTTCTCTGTTTTAGGTAGTAGACAGATACACTTGAGTGAAACTATAACTATAGTGTTTGAGAATGTTTGCGGTGATCATCGCATGGCAAGTCAGAAAATGTCGTGGTAGCCATAGTTGTTCTTGAGAAGTTTGAGCCGGGAGTCATGGTACCAGGCAGAACCGTGGCTGACAGAATCCTGGCCGACTTTCCGGAATTTTCATTTTTTTCTGAGATTCTTAAATCTTTACATGAAAACGTGGAAATTTCGAGTAAAATATTCATTTCCTTCCTGTTGGAACTGATAGAGCACATTGAGAAACATCCAACAATGAAGTTTTAAAGCATCCTGATCACTTTGTACAGAGTCCTGGGCACTTGAGAAAAATTTGCGGCTGACCCCCCACATGTATGGTCGCATACTTGAATTTTTGTATGCTAAAGCCACATTTCCAACAAACGTTTGATATCTCAAAACTGGTCTTCATAGGGTGTGGTTCATGGCATCTCGATTCTTACTTTTGAAGTTTTTATTCAGTTTGTATTCTACTACGACCATAGGGACTTGCGATGTTTTGTTCTGCGAACTTGGACTGATACCATTCTGCCGACTCGTTTCCATGCTGTTGCTATACGAAAAATTGATTACATATTTCGACTCAATCCAGGATCAAGAATTACATTCTGGGTCCCGTTCCACCACAAAACTCCGCATGAAGAGTAAAATGTCACGTGTTATGGGTCACATGTTAAGAGGGCAACGAATGGCTGTCTCACCAAAAAACAGAGCTTACGAGCAAGGAATTACGAGTCTAGGAGTGCTAAGAGTGGCTGTCTCACTGAAAAATAAAGTTTATGAGTACGGGCCCACAAGTTATGAGTGTTACGGACAGTTTTTCATAATTTACGACTGTTCAGTTTCACCAAATGAGTTACCCATCACTATGATAATAAAAGGACTCGTAAATTTGATGGGATTTTCGCGGACCAAAAGTGATTCTGTGTCATTTGTTTTTTTGAACCCGACAAATAAACGATAATTTGGATCTTTTTTTCGAAATTACCGCATTTGGACGAAAAACAAGCATTTTTGACATTTTCCTGAAAAATCCCAAAAAATAAAATTTTTTATGAAAAACCAATATGTCCATCGGATTGCCCGTGCAAAATAATCCTTTCTCCTATGCCACCCCCTAGGGTAAAAACCAAGGGCGCCCACCACCAGCAAGCCGTGACCTCAGAAATCCACTTTGAAGGGTTCCCGTATATAATATATGAAGGGGTGGAGGAACGTCTTTGATTAGCTAGTTTCAGAAATGTGCCACCATCTTGATTTTTTTCAAGATAAGATCGTGATTTGTTTCAAGACAGGATCTTGATTTTTTTCAAGATGTTATCCTAATTTTTTTTCAAGATGCCATCACGCCATTTTGATATTTTTCCAAGATTATCTTGAGAAAAATGTGATGCAATTCAAAAAATTGCGATGCATTTGAAAAAAACGTTAAACATAGGAAAACTCTCACATCTTGATTTTGATCATCTTGAAACTTTTGCGCTTGAAAGTTTTGCGATGCATCTTGAAAAAATAATATGCATCGTGTTCCAAGGTAACGATTTTTTCAAGTGGTACCAAGTTTTTTCATGTGGTAACAGAGTTTTTTCGAGTGACCCTTCTTGTATTCCATACGAATAACTAACCAACATTAATAATCTGCAAATATCTAGAAAATTTTGCATTTTTTGGATGATTTTAATAGAATTAACCATCTCCGCGATAAATTTAAAATTTTTTTGTAAAATTGGCCAATTTTCAAAAATGTGATGAAAATGATTTTCCGCAAAGATTGAAAAAATTTTCAAAATTGTTATATATTTAAACATGGAATTTCAGAATAACTTAGAAATTAAAATTTTTCAGAACAAATTGAAAAACTCATGATATTTTTGTAAATGTTTAAAAATAAGCTTTTGGAAAACTTGGCCACCTATGCCGGAGACAGTCGATCTAGCCTCATGAAACATCATTTGACTAGAATCGACGCAAAATTAAAAAACCAAACGAATTCAAACGAAATTCCGTCATCACAAAATAATCGAACCAAACAAACCAAATATTTCCCGATTCAATTACAACATCCGATCATAAAAAAAATTACGAATTCCCATTTATCGAGTGCCAAAAAGCATCCATAAAATGATCATTTCACGAGTCCTATGAAAAACATGGTGAAACACAGCTTGTAGCTCGTCACTCGTAGGATGAGTGAAGCTGGTGAAACTCATTTACCCCTAAAATTGGACACTCGTAGTACTCGTAAGACTCGTAATGTTGTGGTGAAACCAGGCCTTGGAGAAGAACCTTGATCTGAGCTTATCCATCATTGATGAAATATGGAAGCACTTGATCTGGAAAATGGTCAGACGTAGTCTGCCTTTTAAATGCTTCAAAGTAATAAAACTGGAAAGCAGGCACTAATTTTAACGATTTTCGCCCAAACCATATGTCACATAAAACCAAAAGCTTTTCAATCAGACTGAGTAAGAGGTAAAGCGCCACGATAGAAAAATTTATATGCTGTTATTAACACTAAATCCGAATTTAAAAAATTAACAATCTTCATGCGAAACCGATTTCACTTAAAAAATAGTGACAGCATAATAGGTGACATTTCAAAATTCAGGTACTGTCACCATTATTGAAAAATGCTGTTTCATTTTGTATCAAAAACGAATTTGAGTACAGTATCTAGCTGCTGGGCTTGGAGTCGTATTCGGTAGAACTGTTGTTGTTGTTCCGAATCGCTTGGCAGGAGTTACACCAACAGACTTGGCACTGGGCAAAGAAAAACCGTCCTTGTTGTTGGACATATGGAATTCACACTCGAACTCAGCCGTGTTATCATCTTTGTATAATTTTGCATAGAATTCGAACTTGTTCGGCCGATTGACTTCGTAACGCGTCGGATCGGCTGGTCGATTACGATCAGGTCGGCTCCCACTTGTAGTACTTCTGGGGGTGGGAAAATGGAACAAGACTCGGTATTCGATTTTTCCCCTTTGATTTTGCGACATGTATTCTCTGAGTGACTTTTCAAACTCTACCCAATCTATGAGAGCGTGTCTTTCATCTGCATTACGATTTGATCCCCTATGTTGTGGAAATAGATTCCTTCTATCCACAGGCCCTCCAAGTGCATAGCTGAAATAAAAATATATTCTAGTGAATGTCAATAAGTCTAAGGCTCAGGGCCATGGCTTGTGCTTAATCTACCGCAGAAAATTTCGATTTATCTGCAAACTCCATTTCTTAATTTCTTCATTTCTTCATTAACCTTAATTTTAATTTATTCCTATTTTTTTCATTCCATTACATGACATTCTAATTTCAAATTATTGTTGTTCTTCCAAATAAAATCGATACACTTTTTTATCAATTTTTTTAACTCTCCCGCGAAACTTGTATGACATTCGAGATAATCGAGAACTCGGACTTAAACCTCAGCATCAGTTTATCACAAAATCGAGTTTTTTAGTGCAACCCAAAAAAGGCGAAACCTAGCTCGTGAATAGCTAATGCTTAGCATTACTGAGCTCGTGATGTTACTGCAACCGACTCTGGGTTTTAAAAAAAGCAGCATATTATCGAGGCTCTTGGCATATCAAAATAGATGCTACTAACACCGAAACATGCATTGGCAGGAGTTACACCAACAGACTTGGCACTAAGCACAAGTCAAGATTTTAACATACGGCGAGTTGTAGCATTGGTATGTAAAATTCAAATGATAATTGGTTGCCTAAGAACCGGTCCGGGAAAATCGAATATCAGAGACGCAATCCAGACCTCGATGATTTGCTGTTCAAACAGGTACATGAAAAATCGTTTTTTCAAAGCTTTTCCCAAAAATCGACATCCAAAAACGGTCTTTTCTTCTGAAATACTTGGACACTTTTCTTAAATTTTGCATTACGATTTCTTGATTTTTTCGACATCGTAATAATCTCGTCGGCCTCCAGTGATGCCGCCTACTACGGGTTCATTTGATTATAGACCACGCTAGGCTGTTTACCCTCATTGTGGCTACCTTGTGTTCGAAATTACTTTATTGTTCATTAAAGAATACAAAAGACCGCCTTGGCATGTTTAAAAAATCAGTTCTATCACCAACTGATGACTCTCTAATAGTCATTTAATCCAAATTTTCTTCAGCTTTTTTGAATAGACTAATGAGACAGGGACCAACGTTTAGACGTCAAGACAAAGACTGGGACCAGGATTATCTTCCATATGCTCACTATAATCTTTCGCAGCGTATTAACTACAAATAAATTCCAGTATGTTAACATGTTCTATTTATTTCTTAGATAGAAATTTGTACTTCAATAACACTTTCGCTAGGCAAAGCCAGGAACTCCCTTGTATCACCCAGAATTTTAGCCAAAGAAAACGAATGGAACCATGGAAGAAGGCCAAACACTTTTCACTATGACCGAGTATCATAGAACGAATTGAGTAAACAACATCAAATCTCTTTGCACAGGAGATCGATCAAAACGTATTCTGCAGCGTAATGTATCATCAATCATACAACTACACATATAATCATGAGAAACGCATCAGAAAACAATCGATTTTGGTCTCAGATACATTCTTTTCAACACCATAGTTTTGGTCCAGTTCATTAAAAATGACTCGCTTCCTTGCGGGCGGATCAAGTTCCCATACCGGATTCGTAATATTCCTACATACTGTGAACCGCATGTGCAAAATACAAATTTTTGGGTGTCAGCCACAAATTTTTTTTCAAAAATGCTCACAGCTCAGCCAAAATTGATCAGAACGCTGAAAAAATCGTTTTTTGATGTTTCTCAGTGTGCTCTTCAGTTCCAATTCATCTAGTATTTTTCAACATTTTTACATGAAATCTCCAAGTAATGTAAAAATCCCAAAAAACGAAAATTCTGCTAGAGATCAGGAACCCCCCCCCCCCCTAATCCCGCTGATAACGTGTAACTAAGGAAAAACTGTTTTCGTTAATCTGCTGTACTCTTTATTGGATAATGTCTTTTCATTAAAATTATTTCGGAAAATTTTGGCAAACGTGGATGGTTACGTGTATGATCTGTTTAGAACAAAATCAATGTTTAGAACAAAAAAGATCAAAAATGAAAAAGCACCACATCTGCTGGGCTATACCAGTGTTTGAGTGTATTTCTGAAATCGCCGTAAAAGGGGAAAGTAGGCGGGAACATTGTGGGCTTTTTAAAAAGCGTAGGTCAGATATTTTCATCAACAAGCCGTCGTAGAAGCACACAACTAATAGAAATTGTGAATGTCTTACCCAAGAATGTGACCCGCTTCATCGCCGACGCCAGTCAATTTGTCGATGGAAACTGCTCCAAGTTTCTCCCTCATATACTTCCTATCATTGTCGGCAAAATTTTCGGTTCGCATTCCTTTTTCGGGCAAGGGGTGTTTGATGACTGCCTTCAAAGCTTCCACTCTTTCGACGTCGTCGACCACCGTGTTGACCAACGAGGTTATTTTTACATTGGTCGAATGTCGATTCGGTTGGACGTTGTATTCGCGGAAAGTCCTCGCCGAATTGAGTCTTGTTCGCCATGCCGTGTCGAACTCACCGCCGGTCATACACTGCGACGTGATAACAAAACTGAACAGTGAAATAGCTGTTAACAGAAGCATTGCTTCGAAAATTTCCGATGTTGCTGATCGAGCTCCTGTTGAACTTTTATATATTTCGAATTGGATGCTACAAAATGGTATATTTCATGTTTGATCAGTGGAAATGGAGCTTCGGAAATTTTTTTTCCTAAAATAGCAACTCATGGCGTGTTCTATGTAAAATAGCTATCATGCAAAATTACTGCAGGACACAGGAAGCTGTCTAGATTATTTCGCCGCTGTTTGTCACAGGAAATGTAACATATCCTGTTCAAATTGCAACAGCGAGGAAAATCTGATCAGGTTCAGAGTAACGTCTTTTCTAGGGAAGAAAGTTCAAGCAAAGTAGTAGAAACCAATTTGACCTCGTCATCTGCAACATGACATATCCAAACCAAAAGTTACAACGCATGAATTATGCAACTTCGCGTAACCTACAGAGACTGTCAAAGAAGGACAAAGACAAAAAACAAAAAGGAACTCTGGATAGCCTCTGAAGTTTTCGGTACGGATCTGTTGCAGGGTGTGTTGGATTACCCGAAGAATAGTAGTGCGAAAATTTAGAAACAGACTGGTTCATCGCGGCTCGTTGGTAGTACTTTTTACCAGAAACAGCCGCAGTATTCTACGAAGCGAAGTGCTTGTATAAACTTTTTGTTTTGAATGTTTTCGGAGTATTCTAGACACTAAAATCTGCACTAGATCCAGAACGTAAATAGGGCAACTGAAACTACCACGAATTCTTCCGACCATAATTTTGTACGACATTAGAAGCTTGATCCTGAGTACATCTTCGATAGGCTTTTTAATTTACTGTTTGTCTTGTTGCCATTTAATTAATTTGATGCATTTAATTTCATTTAGGCAATGAGAATGTAGAAAAATTAATTGGCAATTACATCTGCATCGTAACGTCACAATTTTAATTTCTTTGCCACATGTATCAAACTCGAAACGTAGACTGCTGAATTTATGATTGAGAGGCGTTTCTCCGACCATCTCGTTTCTCCGACTGTTTCAATTCTTCGACCATGTCGGTTCTTCGACTGTGTCGTTTCTCCAACCTATGCAAAAACACTAAAAATAGAATGGTCGTTTTGTTGTGTTTCTTTGACTATTTCGATTGTTTGACTGGTGCCGATACTTCGACTTTATCGATTGTATAGTTCCATTTCCTAGACTGACTGGATTCCTCGACCAGATTCTCAATGGCCGATTAATTGGAGCATTAAATATACATATAGGTTTTGCCTACCGGGGTGAATAATTTCAACAATTTTTGATGGAAATTCATGATTATTGCATCAAAAAAAGATATAAAAATCAGGTTTTTAAAATCATTTTTCTTCAAACTTTTTATGTTAAATTTTTTAATTTTTTGAAAATCTTCAAATTTCAAAATTTTTTCATATTTTGAAATTTTTTGGATTTTTAAATTTTTCAAATATTTAAATTTTTTGAATTTTGAAATTTTCCAAATTTTGAAATTCTTTAAATTTTGAAATTCTTCAAATTTTGAAATTCTTTAAATTTTGAAATGTTCTAAATTCTGAAATTTTTCAAGTTTTCAAATTTTTGTAATTTTTTAAATTTTTAAATGTTTTGAAATTTTAAATTTTTAAATTTTTAAATTTTAAATTTTTTAAATTTTGTAATTGTAGAAATTTTTCAAAATTTTTATATACTGATATTTAATTTTCGAATTTTTAGAAATTTTAGATTTTTTAAATTTATTTAATTTCAAGATATTTTAAATTTCGAGATTCTTCAAATTTTAAATTTTTGAAGTTCTGAGCAAAAAAAGTTTTGAGCGTATGTGGTTCAGAATTTTGAATATTTTTCGGTAAAAATTCAACATTCTTGAATATTTTCATTAAAATTGAACATTTTTTCAAATTGTCGATGATTTTAAATTTTTATTTTTGAAAATTTAATTGCAGTTTTTTAACATTTATCAAAAATTTCAAGATTTAATGACTTCGATTAATATTCTATGATCTTTAATCCAAATTGCCGATTTTTACTCAGAATGATTAATTTTGACAATTTTTGATTGACAATTTAATTTTGACAATTTTTGATTGACAATTTAATTTTGACAATTGATTGAAACCTAACAAACGAAAAACATTATGTAAGTGAATAGTCGCACATTCGAAGAAGTCAAACAATCGAAAACCGAAAAAAGCAGTCGAAGAAACGAAACAGTCGAACAATCACAACAGTCGGAAAATCGAGATAGTCGAAGAATCGAACTGATCGGAGAATAGCAACAGTCGGAGAATCAACACAGTCGGAGAATTGAAGCAGTCGGAGAATCGGAGTACAATGGAATTTATGCGGCAGGTTTATTATTCACATGAGCAATTGAGCCCATCTTTCGCTTTTTAAAGATAAACTGACTTTGAGATTGTAACGACCAGATTTGTGTGAGGTACTTTACTTTTAACCAACGATTGCTATGGCGGGAATGGCTATAACGGAACGGGGCGCGGCGTACGGTTACAATAATACAACGAACGATTGACGGTCGCTTGAACGTCGAATAACAAAAATAGACGGCATGTTTGCTTGCAAATAAAATATACGATACGGTTTAATTGCTTTCGAAGACGGTTGATTGCAAATAAAGTGAACGGCCGCGGATCAAAAACGGAACGATTACAATAATCTAACAATTAACTAAATCACGCTTTGCTCCTTCTTTTATACGACATTTTTGGCCACTCCCTAGGCGTCGCGTGAGGTCGAGCTTCTGTCCATCTTCTTCCGCCAATCGTTGATTCCTGCTATGCTTTTTATGCTTTCTTAGTTACGCCTTTCTAATGCTTTCCTGGTACTGTATGCTTTTCGTGCTTCGCTTGCTTTCTATGGTGGGCTTGGCCACACCTCTGTGCTTCTGTGCATGCTTCCTGTATCCGTTTCTCTGTATACACATGTTATGTGGGGCCACTGCTACCGTTACACTTGAGACTACTGTCTGGCGGGGCTTCTATGTATTTTACTGTGTGCAGGTGTTGTTTACGATTTTTACTGGGGATTACGGTAGCTGTGGAATGTGTAGTTTAGTGTAGGTTCTAGGGGACCAGCTGCTGTTTGTGCAAATTAATTAGGGCATCTTAATTGGGCTACCGGGGTGTGAACGGATCAAAATAAAGTACTTCATGTAATTTTGTAGGAATGTTTGGGTGTGAATCCCAGACACCCTTGAGACGATAGAATACGAAAATGAATAATATTTAATAAATGTTTATCACATACAGTATGCTATATATTTACAGTACTGCTTTAGCAGGTACATTACAAGATTAAGAATAATTTGTACGCTGGCTATCAACGGCTTGTGTGCATTTCTCTCTGATCAAAATTGAAGAGTATCCTATTATCATTTTAAAGAAGTCCTTGAACTCATTGCTGGGCGAAAATTTCAGGATCGACAAGGCGTGTAACCAACGTATCGGCTGAAAATTCTTGCGGTGAGTCTTCAGTTTCGTCTTTTAATTTCAGATTAATAAAAAAACTCTGTAAATATTTCGTAGGAATTTGGACTATAAATTTGCGAATTATAACCCTAATGCAATCGGTCTCACTCCTAAGGAGCGAAGCTCAAAACAGTGACACTCGAAAGAGTGATCCTCAAATGAGCGAAAGACTCTACCATGCGAAATAGTCCAGGACACGTTTTTATCGGCAGGACAAGCAACTTTGACCATTCTTAGTTGACATTCATGCAATAACTGTCAATCATGGGTTTTTCAGAATGTGTGGACGGTATGACTACACTTGATCTTTTTTATATCTGCCAAATAATGTGTATTCAAGGGAACCATCGTCAAAATTCTTTGGTTTTGTGTGACATGAGCACGTGACCCATCAATTTTGTTGTCGGTAGCTTGTGCTGGGAATATCACATCATAATGAATTCGAGTGACAAGCCAAATGTGATATTAGAGTTAGAGTGGATTTTTGATATTCGGACAACTTGATGTCATACCTATTGAAGAATTAAACTTGGATATCATATATCAATCACAGCACTATCAATTACATAATTTGTGTACGTGGCTTTTCTGACCACATCCACAGTTAAAGTAAGTTTTCGTTTTTTGGACACCCTGTATATCTTTAAATAATTTTTTTCATTAAAGCTCAACTCGCTCTTCTCGTTTTTTGGATATAGGCCCTTTGGGTCTTGCCATTGAACTTCCCTCTTATGGGGACATTCTCTACAATCAGATCAAATTGCAATTATAAATTTTATTGAATGAAAAAGTCTTCAAAAAATAAAGCATACAAATTTACATGAATGTCAGATCAACTAACTTGCTTGCCGTTGATTAATTTTAATTGACTTTTTGGCAAGCTTTCAAAAATCAAAAATCCAGCAGCTCGTTCGATTGCTTCTACGGGAACTTGAAAAGCCTTCAAGGGTGTATCATCGTCGATTTCAGCGTTAGGCATGATGTAAGATTCAACGTTGAGATGACCTTCTACAGTATCCACGAGTACAACTTTGAAAAAATGAGTCGGTACGGCAACGTTATTTTTCCCGATAACTTCATATTTGACGTATAATTTACCGTCCACCTCCCGCCTAAAAGTATAAAAAACAGGTTAAAAATACGTGAAAATTCACAAATTTTCAAAAATTCAACATTTCGGTGAACCTACATGCACATTGGAAGGTAGTGGGATAAACCGTACTTTCTGAGTTCTCGGACATCCCTAATGGTTCGGAAAAATCCTTAAACACCTCTTTCTGAACTTTTTTGAAGACACCGTTGGTGTGAAAATTCAAACGATAATCGGTTGGGTAACATTATGTATAATAAGATGTGTGTTGAGCCTTTTTTGTTTTTTTTGCTCACTCACCTCCAGCTCTCAGAGATGAAAAGTCCGAGGACCTCTCTGGATTCTTGCCGTGCATGTCTGGGATCAACTTCCTTTAAATAAGGAAACATTGGAAAACATTTATCACAAAACAATCTGCCGAGAAGACGTCTGACCAAAAAACATGCACACTAAGAGGTCGCTCCGAAATACTAATACAAAAACTAATGACGGGTGTCCGTAAAGAATCTGAAATCTTAAAAATGATTCTAGCGATACGGTTTTCAGGCTTTGCCTTAACTATTCGCACCCTACACAGCGCCGAGCTTCTAATAGTTGCCTTTCATTTCTATATAGGGTCAGAGTAAGATTGACTTTTTTTAAACAGCATTTAATGCAATTCCTGAGCTTATCTAACTGTCTCAACTGCCAGCTCTTGTGATGAGCACTGTCATGAACAGCAAGAATTTTCCATGGTGGAGGGCCTTTTACTTTTCATCGGGGGATGGTGGGGTAGGTTGAGCAAAAAACAAAGAAGAGCCTCACTAGCATGTTTTCATACAAAATATACATAAAAATGATTAGAAAACGCCTTCGAAAAAGTTTAGAAGGGGTGTTTGCCGATTTTTTTTCAGGCCAGAGGTTGTCTTGTGTCTCAGGTAGACAGTGTACCCGCCCTCTGTGAGCATGTATGGATGAGCATAAACTTGACCACAATTTTTCGGTTGAACGAGCTACAGGGCTTCAGACAGAGCCGAATAATTTTTCCACACGGCGACTATCGACAAAATGCCTCCTTGATCAATAAAATCAGTTCTTGGTCGTTTAAAATGGATCCACATGAAGAAAACGGACAATTTCAGTATGTACAGAAGATACAATTTTGTAATTATTCTATCATTACAAAATAGGACAGCCAAAAAAACTGAAAAATATCAGTTCTTCAAAGAAAATTAAAATATTTGAACAAAAATAGTTAGACATATTGATTTTTTCTGCGCTTTGGGCTATAATAACAAATTTTTATAGATTTCGGACAGAAGAAATACTTTTCGAAACTTTCGTCAAACTTTTGAGGCAAAGTTCGGGCAACTCATATCCAAACCTAAAAAATTCTGTCGAACTCCCATCCGGCCACTGTCTGGAACTGTCTGGAACTGTCTGGAAGACCATGAAAATTGTGAAAAAAACTTATTCTTACTGTAATAGCTTAGTGTGTTATTTTTCATGTTCCCAAATTTGTATTGATTTGTTGCTTTCGACTTTTCTCAGTCGAAAATAGCCTTCCACTTATGTTATTTTACTCATTTCTAGAGCATGACAGTATGATGATAAAACATGGCATACTGAACACGTATGCTTTCTTCCAATAGAAAGCATAATGATTACTGAGAAACACATGCACTAAACTTGATGGATGAGCTAACGCAGGGTTTTTTCCGCACCGGTCGTTCCGCATCTTCCGGAAATCGGCCAGAAAAATTTCTGCACCACCATTATGAACCACTAAAAACATTAAAAAATTTCCCCAAGGAAATCCGCACTGTGCGGAAAAAAATCTCTGAGCTAACGTCGTTGATGCCTAGGCTCACAGGGCACAGAAGCTAAACAGGAGTTAGTTTTTGTCACTCCTTATCTTCACTTTACTTTTTCGTGTTTTTCCCTTTAGTGGAAAGTTGTTCTCGATTCAATTTATCAATATTAAAATTATACCGTACATTGTTCAATATCGACCTATGTTACTACAATAAGATTGTGTTATCTTATCCAATCACTGGACTAGCTTGAGCTTCACTTATTTTTACCTGCGTTATCCTTACAGTTCCAGTACTATCCAATCGATTAGTTCTCTCATAGCTAATTAGAATGTAACAAAATCGTCGAGCTCCGTTGCATGTATTGAAAGGTTCTATCTGAATCGTACAGGCATAGAATTGGAGGGAAGTGCTGTAAGAAACCCAAGGAATCATCGACCTAGATTTGCCAATCATATGGGTGAAATCAGTTAGCTATAAAAATCCCACCCTTTTGATAAAAAAAACTGAACAATGTCAATTTCATGTACCATTGATCATTTTTGAACAAAAACAAAAACAAAAAAAACAATTTCAATGCACGAATACATTCATTTATGGTTTTCCAGTTACTTTAAGAACTGATTCTAGGCAACAAATCGATTTTTTTCTCTTCGATGAACTTCCTAAAAATTTGGGCAATCGACGACCCTCAAAAATTGATCTGCCCTCCCCAGACCTAATATATCTCCGGTACATGTATGATATGAATACATTGCAACCAGACTGCCCCATATCAAGGATTATTAGGGGGGTATTACCACTGCCTAAAGTCCTAAAAATTGTTCACCGGTTTCCTAATTTTGAGACAAAATGACGTGTTCTAGTGGATATTTAGCTACACTAAACCCTCATATTCTCAACTTTACCCCTACCTGAAAAATATGACCTTGAGGATCTCTGGTGGCAACATCGTTCGGAAGAGTGAGCCTGTGATTTCTTTGATTTCAACGGCAAGCTTTCTTTAGAGATGAAACGGACCCAAGATTTTCAATCTTCCGGATGCGGCTTTCAACTTGCCTCCATCCGGTTCCAGATCCAGGTAATAAGCTCCACTAGATATGGATCCGGATCTAGGTAGTAATAATCTATATACAGCTGCTGTGATTATGCATACATTTTGGTTCATGTATCTTTAAATGATTCTGTAAGTTCCGCTGTGTAAGCAGCTGCACAACTTCAGAAATGTAAATTATTGTAGTAAATTGCATTGTGAAATCTTCTGTGGTGAATCAATTAAACTCATGTAATGCAAAACTTGAATAAAAACAATTTACCCGAAATCAATTTTAAATATTAAGACTATTATCAAATCAATCAAATAAATGTTCGTTACCTTAGTGTCAATACTTTTAGTCGGAGAATACTTAATTAGCATCAGTTATATTTGTCTAAAGTGCATTTGGAATTATCCAGATTCGGACTCGGCTAGTTGAAACGGGTTCTTCAGGATCCGGATCCGGGTAATTGAAAATGCTTCTTATCCGGGTACCAGTTTCATCTCTAGCGTTCTCAAACATTTTTGGGTGTTCGCAAAGAGTGTAGGAATACTGTGATTGCGTCATCATAAGCGGCGCGATAGCGTCAACCATATACTTGGCCCCCCAGATTTCATCTCCCCCCTCTAAAGCCAAAACGGTAAGAGCTAGAACCTTCGGGTTTTTTCATAATTTCGGGCATAGGGGCAAAGTATGGGGTGCCTTTTTTCATTTCGTCTCTATCTGCACGTGGTGCTCGGTGGGGCCCCAAAAAACGTACTTTTTAAGGCCCATAGTTCCGTCATGCCCAGCAATGAGTGTGCCATATCCAACCTCCATACTTCGGCCTAAGCATCTTGGGGGTGTAATCTGAAATATCTTTTGTTTTTTAAAATATGGCCTCCATTCAATTTTATGGTTATCCAAAGTTCCGGGAACCGCGAAATTTGACAATTTTGTTATATAAACTTACGGTTTCAAAAAAATAATTTTTGCAACATTATGCACTAAGATGCCCGAATTTTTTGCACTTTCAATTGAACCAGTAGCGTTATAGGGATTTTTGGGTTCAAGGGTTTTCGAACGAAGCAAATTTAATGGACGCGGTCACTTTACACAAAAAATTATGTGGGGTGTAAACAAGCGTATTTTCGTGATAATTTTGTGGAAGGGGTTTTCGACCATGGAGAATTTAATGAATGCGATCACTTCACGAAAAAAGTTATTCCGGGTGTAACCAAGCGTATTTTCGTGATTTTTTGATGGAAGGGGTTTTCGACCGAAGCGAATTCAATGCATGCAGTCACTTTACGCAAAAAAATCATCATTGATGTAAGTGGAGGTACTCCTATGACTTTTTTTGGGGGGGTTTGACCATTGGGAATTCGATCAACCGGTCATTCTACACGAAAAATTATGTCGGGTGTAAACCAGCGTATTTTCAATATAATTTGGGGAAAGGAGTTTTGGACCACAAAAAAAAATTGTCCCATGTGCAAACAAGCGTATTTTCGTGAATTTTTGTGGAAGAGGTTATCGACCACGAGGAATTTAATGAACGCGATTACTTTACACACAAAATTATATTGAGTGTATGTGTTTCTGCGATTTTTGGGAGAAGAGGTTTCTGACCATGGGGAATTTAATGGACAGTCACTTCCCACAAAAATATTGGTCTGTGCGTAAACAAAGGTAAACAAAAATTTCTGCGGTTTTTTGGGTCGACGGGTTCCTGATCATGGTGAATTCAATGTAAATGGTCACTTTACACTATGTTTACAACGTGTTTTAAGTTCTATGTAGTTTAAACATCTTTTACTTTTACCGAAAATGAGCATCTGTAGCTTTAAGATTGTTTTTTTATTGTTTCTTTGACGTGAAGATGGCCGAATTTAAAACTTCAATGTGCTTCTACGAAAGTTTTCATGCATGGCTGAGGCCAACTAAGTGATGGACTAGTTTATTAGAAAATGCCCAGATATACTTGCTCGGATGGTTGCCAAGCTAGAAAAAGAAGTGGACTAGATTTTTGTGAACATGGGTTAAACTTGGAAAAAATTCACCTTCGTTATATTGAATTTCCATCTTTCTCAAAAAAAAATTTCCAAGTCTGTGAAAAAGTATATTCTGCAGCTGAGTGTATCAACACGCTTTCAAACCAAAGATGTGCATCCCCGAAATTTTGAGGAGGGTACAGGGGTGGACCTTGGTGTTTTGGCGTTTTTTGAGACAAAATTAAAAAAAATGACCAAAAAAATTTTTTTCATAGCAAATTTTCCAGTTTCAAAACCCTTGGGATAGTTTGTACCCCCCATGTCCCCCCTCACACATGTGTGCTTCCAACTGCGCTGAGCTTTTTTCTAAATTTAGTGTCGATAAAACGGGAATCAACTCTGGGAAAGTGATACATGAAATCCCACTCAGTTTTTTAAGAAAAAGCTACAGCATAAAGTCTTCTTGGAACTGAATCGATTGTGTATGTTTAATTCACTCAACTTATTTAACATATCATATAAAATTCACTCCGTAAGTAACCAAGGCCCAGTTGCACTAAAGGGGTCTAAGCTCGAGCTCAACATAGTCTCGAACGAAAAGGAGACTCGATTTGATCTCAACTTAATTTGAATGTCATCAGGACTATAAAGAGCTCAATGTCAAGATTATGAATATAATATGCCTCCCTCGCCATTCTTCAGTTAGTGTGAGAGGCAGAAGTTTTGAATCGGTCGAGAGTTAGAATGCTATTGGTCTACAATTTCTTTACATTTGAAGTCATGTGCATATAATTTCCGTATAGAAAAATTTTACTGTAATTGATGCCAGGGGAAGAAAAATGTACTCAGCTGCAGAATATACTTTTTCACAGACATGGAAAATTTTTTTTCGAAAGAATGAAAATCCAATATAACGAAGGTGAATTTTCCTCAACTTTAACCCAAGTTCTCAAAAATCTATACCACTTCCTTTTCTAGCTTGGCAACTATCCAAGCAAGCATATTCTTTTTTTCTGCCCTATCGGGGCGTTTTCTAATAAACTAGTTATACAATACTTCACCTCACGAACTGGACTCGACCTGGCTTGTAAACTCAACATCCTGCTGGAGTACTAACATCTGTCCAGATTTTTACGGACATACATACTTCACCTGGGTAAATAGAGCGGTCCAGTGCAAACGTAGACGTTTCGACTTCTGCGGACTACAGCTCGGACGTGATTTTCCAAATCGCTCCATTTACCTCGATTAAATTTTTCGCCCACCTGAGGTGCCGCATTCGACAATAAAAATGTCTGATCGATGGCACTTTGACTTTTATGATGATTTGCTGCCGCTGCCATATGACCTCGATCGTAACCACTTCTCTAAACAGGAAAACTTTTAACTCTAAGATAGAAACAGATCAATCTAGAATATAAGTCTCAATATTCACGAAAAGAAAATTCAATTTCTCTTCCATATTTTAAAATTTTCGCAATTTATATTCGATGTGAATCGAAAATTGGGATGGTGTGAAATCAAAACAAGATTTTCTAGGATAAAACAATTCAATCTCCCGAGAGAAGTTTGGAACAATTTTTTCTATTTCACACTGAAATCCTAACCCTGTAATCATCATTGGTTGATCGAAAGAATTCATGTATCGAAGAATCGGCCGAAAAATTGCTTTTCTTCCTGTTGACATCTGGTCCTAAGATTATTCCTTCTGGTGTCAAATGTTCCATGACCCAGTTGGCAACCCTGAAAAAGTGGTCAATCAACAAAACGAATAAGAATAAAAATAACTGTAAAAATAATATGTAATGTATTCATGACTGGTAAAACTATTTTCCGACGTATTCCGACCGGAATCACATTTGTGTTCGAGATAATAGCTAACAGCCGAGAAATTGGGAGGAAAAACGACCGATATCTATTTTTCAGGATCTTATAGGACAAAAACAATCGATTTGTTCAAAAAAGTTGAACTTTTTGAGACAAACGAAAAGCAATATTTTTAAATTTTTACTGAGGAAAAATGACTTTCCAATTTCTATATTCTTTGGCAGGAACGATGAATATAATTACCGATTCCGTCGATCGTAAGATAAGAGGAAGTCCTCGTGAGTCCTAAGCGTTTCAAAGCCAGGATAACCAAAACGCATGATTTCGGAAGCACGCGATGGCGGAGAAATAATTTGGTCTGGAGAGTCGTCTTTTTTTGAGAGCACTATATCAGCAGGCAATGCTGGCTGACAGAAAAAAATGTCAATCAACAAGCAGAATGTTCATTCGAATCATGCATAAATTGCTTTGCTACCCCTGTATTCATAAATTTTAACGTCACTTACCAAAAGGTCATGTCGAACGATTTCAGCGGCATGCACACGAAGGCCCAATGTTAAGTGGAAATAATCCGACAAAGCTTCGAAATTTTTTCCTAAGAAGGCGCCGATAGCAAATCCTATGGCAGTGCAAAACCAAGGAACTTTACAAGGTCGTCGACGCATTATTGTATGTCTGAGGTAAATATTCACAAAACCTAAAAATTTGGAGTTGAACACACCTAAAGTTGAGGGGACCTCACACCTCAGAGAGATTCAATCGTGTAAGCGGTTATCTACCGACCCTCACTGATATAACTACAACATAAAACGCCTCGCTGACATCAGAGGAAGGAGTAGGAGGCAGGCTTTTTTAGCCAAAAAATTGACGTTTTTCGTAGGGTCTAGTTTGCTAAGGTTGATGAGTTTAGATATCTTGTAGGCCAATGCTAGGGGCAGTTACCGGATACTACGGTGTGTGATGACTTTGGCTAACGGAGAGTTCACACAGAATCCCACCCACAATTTAAATGTATCCGCAATTACCCTCAATTAGGACGAAAATACACATATAGGAAGCCAATAATGCTTTAAATGATAGTATACCACGTGTATATACATAGTGCACAACGGATTGGAAATCGATAAAAAATTGATAAGCAGAAAGTACACTTATATAATATGCTCCAGTCATCAAAAATTATTGAAAATTAGGCTCAGGCTTAATTTTAGGCTACTTTGTGATTTTTGGAGCGGAAGCAGATGATTTTGCTAAAATATTTGGAAACAAGTTGCACGTTCTTCATTTACTAAAGTTTGCATTCACTAAAAAACCCGGGGCCGGTTTCATCAAACAGACTTAAGTTCCAGCTGAGCTGTAACTTAAGCTGTAGCTTAACTCTACATGTTATAACATTGCCGTTAAGCATGTAGCCCAGCTGCAGCTTAACTCATGCACATAGAACATATCGAGAAAGTTAAGCAGCGACTGAGCGGTAGCTTAACAGTGCAGCTCAGATGCAGCTGGCTAACACCCTTTGCATGTTATAAGATATACATCATAGGAGATATGACATCTATGTGCGTTCGTTTTTCAGATTGGGTAGCAGATCCGCTACCTTGTGCACATCCGCTACTAGACAGCAAAAAATGTGAAAAAGGTTTTGCTATTGTTGTCATGAGGGTTTCCCAAAAACAAAAGAATAAAAGAAAAGGTATACGGTAGGCGTTCTGCGTGATAAAAAATATTTTGTTTGCCACTTTTATGGAACCGCAAGAATGGTTAAAAAACGTAATACTACAGAGAGTCTACCTGAAGATAAGTCACTAATGAGTATAAAATCATAAAAATGACCACGCAACCACATTCTAATGCGTGAAGAATTCTTATTTACATAACAAAGTGACCACACAAGCACCTCGAGTGACAGAACAATCAGTCTGGACGGACGTTTTTCATTCTTTACCTGTACCAATCCGGGTGATGAAAATATCGTTTTCGTTTTGTTTTTCAATTTTTTTCAAATACTTTTTTTTAATTATTTTCATATATTTTATCATTTTGAGTTCAAAATTAAAAAAAAACTATTGCTGAATATACTTCCCGAGTAGACCAAGGACTGATTATTTTCAGCAAACGTGGATCGATGGCAATTATCCCATTTCTATGGAAAATTTTTGGGAAAACCCTGGGTTTAGAACAACAAACCCCTGCATCTCACCGGGGTTCGTGGCACGCAGTTAGCAGAACACAATTTCTTGCATTTACTTCTGAAAATACGGGGAAAATAGAAAATTTTGAGTCACATCGGTTGCAACCGCATATTTCCCAATTTTTAACGAGTGAAATTTTTAATTTTCACGATACATGCGCCATCTAACTGGTAAAAAAAAATTAAATGAGCCTAATAATTTGTAAATGTATACTGTACATCCTTGCATAATGAAATCCTGCCTAGGTTATTCAACGCAAAAAGTAAATGTAACGTGTTACTTATAGACCTCAGCAGAAAGTAGCGGACGTGCACTAGGTAGCGGATCTGGCACCGACCCGTTTTTCAGGCAAGCTACGCTGTCATTAATAGAACGAGGGGTGATTTAAGCAGCCGTTGGTGGGCCCTCTAATATACCCCACGGATCCACGGCCCTATATTATATGCTACAGTAAAAAATGAGGCCATGGTCAAATAAACAGAATCTCTACCACCATCAAGATTCCAATGACCACTACTTTCTCCTCAGCCGTCAAAGTCCTATCACATAACCTTGGTAGCAGTGAGTCTCTATTGTAACCAGACAGACATCAGAGCTGCGTCAACCGTTATTGCTTGTCAGGTAAGTTTAAGCAATAAGTGGGTCAATAACGACATTTATTATACTCACACCATACTTGAAAGAGCTCCGACCAGATGCCTACGTGGGTAAGAACAATTTTTTGGGGAGAGCGGATACAGAATTCTGAAAAAATGTGCGTTTTTCGGCAAAACATTTACTCTCAGCTAAAAAAATAGATAAGGTAAATCAATTGATGGAAGCTGTTGAAGATTTGATAAATAAGTGGAAGGTGCTCACGGTGTCACGCCGGCTTAAAAACAATAACCATTATACTCGTGACCAAACGCAGGAAAATTTTGAAATTTTTCAGTGATTAATACGAAATTGACATACTGATTATAATTTTGAAAAAATGACAAAGTCCCCAGGGGCCCACAAGTTACAAGTTACAAGTGAAAAAAGCTGCCAGTCATACAAGTTGGCGTTGCATATAATTTTGTTGTCCACAAACAAAAAATTTTTAGTCCAGAGTTAATTTTACAAGTCATACAAGTATGTTACAATTGTAGGTCTTGTAATTTACAATTCTAGTTTTTCGAGGTTACAAAATTTACAAGTATAAATTACAAGCGTTTTTCATGAGTGCATTTATATATTGCGATTTAACATGTTGTACAAGCATATTACAAGTGTACTCAAACCCGTTGATTAAATTGTTTACAGTTATACGCTTGCAACAATACCGTCAACAATCTTGTAACAATCAAAATTAATTTGAGTACGAAATACTCGTTGTCGACCTGTAATATTATTTTCTTCTACAAAATCGTCGTCAGAATCGCTGTTTTCAGGAAAAATATCCATAATAGCCTAAATACGGAAAACCATACATGCACGGGAGCAAATTTTTTTGGGAAGGTCGAATCGCCACTAATGTTGCTGTGCAAAGCATAGGGCGAATTTTTCGCCGGGGGGTGAACACCCCCCCCCCCAAATCCACCCACCCTCGCATTCACCTATGTGGAAAACACTAGGACTCGTAATTGATTTTTGATGTACATTTAATTAAGACTTAATTATCAGAACCAACTAATCCATAAAAATAGATAAAGTTTATGCGACTGTAAAGAAAAATGGCTGCTCCATTCATTGCAACTAAATTTGAAAACTAAATCCTACAGAAAAAGAAGAAATTAAGTAAAATTTGACTTGTGACTTTATTCCACGTTAAAACGTTACAAGTCTTTTTACAATTGTAGCACTAGTACTTTTGTGCAAAGCCCAACTTGTACGACATGTACAACAAAAATGTGTATTAAAATGTTTATCTATACCTGTAACTGACTAGTAAAATAAATTTATGCAACGATGCGCTGGTAAAATTTGTCTTGTAGGACTTGTAATCGTTACAAATGCTTTTATGCAACACTAGCACGTAAATTACAGTTGTACCACTTGTAAATTACAGTTGTACCACCTGTAAAAATTTCCCTGGCAGGACTTGTACTGTAGCTTGTAATCTGTAGCTTTAATGCAACGGAATTCACAAGTAATTTTTGGCATGTGGGACTTGTAACGACTACAAATATTTTATGCAACGGATCCCAGGGAAGCCTCCGTCCCCCGAAATACGGCCTTGTCTCGGGACTGGAGTGCAAAGGTTCAATACACAGCTAACATGAAATTGTCGGTAGTTCCACATTCTGCATGAGATTGATGTTTGGGGCCAGCAGTGTTGCCAACCGAGAGCAAAAACCCAAAATTTTGCGTGGGCTCTTTTCATGGGGTTTTCTAGGAAATTGAGATTTTTGTCTTTTTTGGGGGGTTAATGCATTATGTTGTATGTCATAATTTTATACACAATAGAAACACTTTACCGTAACAAATCTATATGAATGATAACCAAAATTTGTAAAATGAAGAAACGCACGAATATTTCAAAATATCAACAAATGCTTTTAAATGCTGCAAATTCGTGTGAAAAATATGCTCAGTGCCTCAGCATTTTACAACTACAATCATTATCATTACAATTTACAAAAAAAATTTCAAGATCCTGCACTGCAGTTCTTTGTACTTTAATATTTTTCAGCAGAGACACGATTCGTATCATATTTTATTGCATTCAGATGACTATTGTGCATTAAATTTTATGATTTATGTAAACTCATTGGATGCCATCCAGACAGTTGACTTGGATGCATCAATATTTTTCAAAAATATTTTTCGGAAACTTAGGACCTGAAATTGAATGAATTTTCTAGATAGTGTGTTGTTTACATCGTAAGATGTCAAGAATAAAGCTTCTCATGACAAAATCCTGTGGGATATGTGCTCCGTGTGTCCTCAGCTAGCCTTTCTGCTGTTCGTGGGAGATTCCTGACTTGAGTCTAGCCCTGGCGCAAACCAGGACTGACAAGAGTAGAGACTCACTGGAAATCCTCTAGTATCTCCAAAGGGAAGGGATAAGTTTCGAGGTAGATCTAATATATCCCACAGGAATGTGGAGAGAATTATTATTCCGAGTCTAGGAAATTCCCTCCCTCTGGGAGGGAATCAAACACACAAAAAAGCACTTCACGCAACAGGACACGAATATCCGCGAAACGCACAAATCAAAGGCGCAGGGCCTCTTCTCATTTCTAGGCGTCAAGAATATAAGGACGAGCGGCAATTAGGGCGGTAATTAAGAGGGCAATAAACAACATCACGGAAAAAAGACTCTGACCCGCAAAGAGACGCCAAAAGAACGAACTAATTAACGCAAAAAGGAAGGTCAAAAAATACTTTCACATGGCTATGCAAAACATAGTCAACCAATAATGATTGTGACCAAAAATAAATAATAACACAAACCTTACTAAAACGTATGTTCGCTTAGTGAAAACTGAACTTACTTTTATTGCAAAGATCTTTTAAAATGAGAGTAACAGAAGAAAGCCAAAAGTCAGAGGGATTGACCCTCTGACAGTCTGACTTTAAGACGTATGATTCCAAAAATTATAGTCAAAACACCGGTAGAAATGAAAAAGAAAATTCTCTGGGGCCTGTTTCTCAAAGCTGACGAAGTTCGTCAGCAAAATTTTCCAATTCATTGACGAGATTTCGAGAACTTCATTTTTGGGTTTCCCAAAGCTTCCGAACCATAACGAACTTTGGTTCATTGAGGTATCGATAATTGTGATTTGCAGTAACATAAAGGCTTTCAATTTTCCGGTTTGTCAAGGCGGTTACTGTATTTTAAATCTTGTTGTTTTTTGTTTCTTTGTCTGTTTGTCTAGCTTTTGCATTCCGTCCACATTCTCAATTTTCCTCATCTCCCTTGACTGTTCATGAAACAACACTTTACTTAAGCTTATGAAATAATTTTCGCTTACTGTTCTGCTTTAAAAATATGTCCCAAAAGAAAAAATACTGTTGCGTTTTCGAAAGAAGAGGATGAAAAAAATAATATGAAATAAGAGGATGAAAAATAATACGAAAAAAAATTTAAAGAAAACATAAAAAAGGAATAAAATTGGCGAAGCACATTGGAACATAGAGTACAAAAAATTGCAAAATAGATCAATCAATACATGTGAGTAATTACAGAGAACTTTTGATTATCGTCCTATCCTTTGTACAATAAAAGACGGCTGTTATGAACAGTTAGAGAGGTTAGAACCTGGCTAGTTTTTTTTCGTCAATGAGCTATAAATTTCGACAGGAAAATATTTAGGAAGCTTTGGAAAACTCAAAACCACATTTCGTCGAAAAAATGAAAAATTTCGTCAACGAATTGAACATATCATCAGCGAAATCTCGTCAACGAAATTTTCTCCTGGAAACGCAAAAAATGTCGTCAACGAACTGCCAGTTTCGCTGACGAATTAAGTTCGGTAGCTTTGAGAAACCGGCCCCAGAAATTCGTGATTTTTGGGCTAAAATTAGGGGTTTTTTAAATTTTGGATTGACGACGTTGTTCGACAATTAAATTTTTGAACCATTTGTTAGGCAGTTACTTATTCTATTTTTTCAATGTATGAGAAATGTCAAGAAAAATTTTCATTGTTTGATCGAAAGGATTTAATATTTTTTGACTGGTTCATTATCAAAAATATATTTCCAATCAAAATATAGGGCCTTGAGTACGGAATAAGCATATTATTCTCTCTTTTCTATACATAACACAAGCAAGAAGTGACATTTTCGAGCTTTTCTGGAATGTAATATAGTGAGCATTTTGGAATGAACTGAACTGCATCATAAAAAAAATCGGTGCAGAATGAATTGGTGGAACTGCTGTCGGACTAAAAAATTTCCTCCGTATAAAGATTTTCGGGAAATCTTTACGTGTGTTTACAAAGAGGTTCATACAAAAAAGACAGTTATACTGAGCAAAAGCTTGTATATAGCATGATATGGCCTGACTTAAACAGACTGTGTTGGGCACCCGCCAATTCGTGTGGGGAAATCGACATGCAAATCGACGAAAGGGACGACCAGCCGTGCAGACATTTGCATAGAATGGAGCGCCACAGAAAGACCAAAAAGATAGTGAAATTCATTCTTCACTGGATATCGTTTTTTATTATATTTTTGACATATTTGCTGGCGTCCCTGAATACAATTTTCCCAGCAACTTGTTTTCTTATTGAGTTATTCACTGTGGTATACCCACATTCTTTTTGCATAATTCGTCGGACATATTGTTTAATACATTCGTTTGTTTATTTAGAATATTCGCATCGACGAAGGCGGAGGGCCAGAGGCCCAGGCGCCGGCTTACATCGAGTAAGTTTTGGGAAACCCCTTTCGGGTTATACCCAAGTAAGTTTATCCCTGAGGGGATTCCTTGTCTCATCTAGGAGACTGCGGAGGTCCTTGGTAAGGCCCCCGTATTTAGAACAAAGTTTATCTTTGTTGTTGTAGGTCTGGGGATAACCGGACTGTTGCACTAATCACCGAGGCTTAGCCAAGGTATCAGTTCTAACAGGTCAGTTCAGACCCAATCTTTTCTTATGCCTCTTAAGGAAAGACCTGCACAACAAGTGGTGGCTTTTAACTCCTTACCACGGAACTTCGTAGTCAGACTAGGAGAAAAGAAAATCCTCCACGTTTCTACAGAAAGTTAGCAGGATTTAAAATGCCTAACGAAAGGATACCGAGAGGTAATACTTTACGTAGATCACCACCCAGAGTGGCGAGTGCTGGGAATCTAGTCAATTTGGGAGACGGAGATCAGCAACGGCATGCTGCTCTGGACCCAGTGATCCCAGATCAAACTCCCGCGAGGGTTCAACCATTGCAGCAAAATGCAATGCATTTTACGCCTCAAGATGCAGGCGTACCAATTGACCGACCACCAGTGATTGCCATCGATCCGCAGGAGGCGGGCCCGGCGAATCCGAACCCAGACGCCGATGGACCGCCGCAGCAAAATTTCAAAAGGTCACCGCCGCCAAAGGTCGAATTAGCAGGACCAAAAAGGGACGTCGTTACGCCCGAAAATCGACCGAATTTGGAAGAAAGGGACCCCGAAATCGATCAACGATTAGAGAGGATCCCCCAGGAACAAGAGCGATTCCAACCGCAGGAAAGAGCTCCCGAGATGTCCAATCAAGAGTTGGCGATGCAGCTACGCGAGTTGAAAGGGACTGTCGAAGCCTTGTTCGACATAATCGCGAATGCCGTCACAGAGGACAACAAAAGGGAAGCCGACAGGCGCCGACAGGAGCCGGATAGACAGGTTAGACCATGTAATAGGGGTGCAGAAAGAGACAACCGTCTCGCTGCAGAAATGAGTGCAGGCGCAGGGCCTAGCAATAGGCCTGATATTGATGAAGGGCAAAGGCTTACCTTTGAGCCCAAAAGTTGGAGAGGTCCAGCTAGAGATCTTGGATTCGAAGGAGCTGAGCAATCGGCAGACTTCAGGAATCAAAATCAGATAGCTTCGCAGCATCCAACTTTAACTAGAGTGGTCTATGATGGTAGAGGAAATATAGTTGATCCAAATACCCTTAGACCAGATCAATTGGCATGTTTCCCATATAGGGATTACAGGTTTGACAAAGACAATATGCCATCATATCAAGGAGGTGTACCACCTCAACGAGATCCAAATAGAGTTATGCTGCAATCCCTGAACTCTGATCTTGATCCAGTATTAACAGCAGCTTATGATCAGAGGGAAGTGCCATCAAATAATTTGGCACAGGAGATTGTAGTCACGAATATCGTTAAAGGTGTGTTACCCAAACTTTTAGATGAGGGTATGGTAAATCAGCAGGTGCTTAGCTTCTTAACAGCACTTGAAGGGGAATTCCGTAGGGATACACCGGAATCAGCTAAGTATGAAGCACTGCTGAGGCTTTCTAAAGGTAGACCGAAGGCTGTTGCAGGAGACAACATGACCTATAGGGAGGCCAGGAGAGCCATTATAAATGTCTTTGCACCTGAATGTAACCTGGAAATGTTAACCAGGGAGTTATTTGAGATTCAACAAAGACCCAATAAACAGGCCGTAGAAGTTTTGAAAAGGGTCAGTATATTAGTGGAACTAGTCAAAGGTGATTTGGACTATCAGTCTAAGCAGAGACTGATCATTGACACCTTCATATATAAGAGTGACCCCATGTTCCAGTCTGAACTTAAGAATTCAAAACATACCTTTAGAACTTGGTATGACTTAGCAGTTGAAGTTCATGACATTGAACGTAGATATAGAAATGCCTTTCAGAGATATGGACCCAAGGGTACACAACAGGATCCTATAGTAATTAATGAAGTAGGTATGCCTAGTGGGCATGATCCTGAAATTGCCGTAGCTGCTAGGAACCAGTCAGAAGGATATCAACAAGGCTAGAGGCAAAGGTTTCGGCAACCATATCAAACTGCAGGTAATCAGGTACAGGCCCAAACCCAAAGGTCAAGGAGTGATTCTCCTGAGATAGAAGAGATTCCAGTTCGGGAAGCCCCTAGGGCTCAGACCGAAAAAGGTAAGAAAGAATCTCTTCTATTGAAAATCTCTAAAGAGATGGTACAACTGGTCGAAAGGTTCGACCAGCTCCAGCAAAAGGTTGATAACAGGCAAGCGGAAAATCGGTCTGATGTGGCCATACCTAGTACCAGTCAGGGAGGTCAAGTTTCCCGAGATCCGACAAAGCCATGGTGTGAGTTCCACAAGAACATAACACATAATACTGCAGACTGCAGGACATTGAGAGTATTGTCCGAGCGCAGGAGCAGAGGCAGAGCCAGCTTCCCTAGTTTCAACAGGGGAGGCTTCAACAATTTTGCTAGAGGTAACTATAGAGGTAGAGGAGGTTACCCAAATGCCAACTTTAATAGCAGAGGCAGAGGTGCTTATAATATAGGCTATTCAGGTTATCAGGATGGCCACGAGAGTTACCAACAGAATTCAGATTATAATGAATTTCTGGAGTTTAAAAAGCAGAAGGAGCTGCAGAAGCAGTTCCAATAGATGCAGCAATACCAACAGCAAGCTGCATTACAGCATCCTCAGCCTCCTCAGGCAATTATGGGTCCGACTCAGACTCTTCAACAGGGTCAATTCACAAATCAGCCACCTCAAAAGGATTATTCGAGTGTTATGGTTGCAAGGCAATCTCAAATGAGTCCTTTAGGTGAAGTAAACCAGAGAGTGAGTTGCCCAAATGTTGTATTAGGTAGTATTGTGCAAATGAATGCAATTGCACCACAACCTGTAGTACCATCAGTACAAGTAATAAGGAGAGGCACACCAGCTAGTCCCCAGGAACAACATTTGCTGGATACGTACCCCAGAACAGCCCCGTTCCACATTGAGGTTGTTATAGGAGGTCGTAAGACAATGGCTTTAATTGACACAGGAGCTCAGTGCACTGTCATGTCGGCTAAGTTTCTGAAAGAAACTTTGGGCCCAGATTACACTGAATATCCGAGGATATTAAATGTCACTGTAGCCAACGGTAAGACAGTCCAAGCCCATGGGTATATCCAATTTAGGATGGATACGTTGTGTGGACAGTTCTCCGTAAAAGCAATTGTAATTCCTGAAGCAGGTGAAAATGTTATTGTAGGAACAGACTTTTTGGCTCATCCTCAGGTAGGAGCCATAATAAATTTCAGGAATAGGACGATGACGCTCAACAACCGTCAACAACGGATATACGTGACGCCGGACCAGCCCCAATCCAATTGTGGAGATGTCATGACCACGTGCGCCGCGGGATCCACGATGAGCGCCGCCGACCAATACCAGCCAAAGATTTGCCTGCTAAAGGTTTCGGTGCCAGTGGTAAGTGTGAACCCCATCTACTTACCTAGTGGTACTGATATACTTCTGAGGGCAAAGCTTTGGGATAAGGTAGGCGAAAATCGCCTTAATGGAATCATAATAGAGTCTGAAGAGAATGAAGAAAGGTTCCACATTGATAGTACCATAGTAGATGGTACAAAAGATGATTTTGTTGTTATGGTATCCAACAACACAGGATCAGGATGCCATTTGAAAAGAAATCAAATAATCGGCCATACTAATTCAGTGTTGTGTGATACTGATAACCAGGATCAACTCAAGGGGAAGATAGTTGAGGATCTGGAGAAGCTGCAAACTTGTGCAGTTCAAGCTAGACCTGAAGCTCCTCAATCGGATGAGAAAGCATTCAAGGAAGCTTTGTACAATATGCTGGCTAAATCCAACATACCATCAGAGCAATTGGAACAAGCTCTACGATGTCTCGCAAAATATAGAGACATGTTCAGCTTGCCCAATGATCCGCCAACTACTACACCCTACCTGACCTGTAAAATCAATACAGGCGATGCAGCCCCTGTGGCAAAAAGGTACCACAGGACTGCTATAAATTTACGGCCACATGTTTGTGAGCATGTGCAAGATATGCTCAGAAAGGGTGTAATCGAGCCATCAAAGTCGCCTTGGGCAGCTCCGTTATTCCTTGTAGGTAAAAAGGATGGTACCAAGCGACCAGTAGTGGACTTTAGGGGTATAAATGACAATACCAAGGATGATAAGTATCCCATTCCTAGAATGGATGACGCTTTCATATGCCAAGAAGGGCTTTATCAATTTAAAGTCATGCCCTTTGGCCTAAAAAATGCGCCAGCCGAATTCCAGCGTATGATGGAAAGAGTTTTGCATCCATATGTTTGGAAAATCTGTCTAGTCTACATAGACGATATAATTGTGTTCTCAAATACGTTTGAGGAACACCTAATTAATCTAGAGCTAGTCCTGCAGGCTCTAAGAAAGGCTCATTTGACCTTGAAGCCGGAGAAGTGTGAATTCCTGCCTGAGAGAGTTCATTTTTTAGGACATATCTTAAATTCGGATGGAGTTTCCCCAGATCCGAAAAAGGTCAAAGCTATAAATGATTTCCCATTCCCAGAGTCTAAACGTAAACTGCAAAGGTTTTTAGGTATGTTGCAGTGGTGTAAAAAGTTCATACCGGGTTTGGCTAAACACGCTGAACCGTTGTATAAACTAACTGGGAAGAACTGTGTTTGGGAAGTCACGGAGGTTCACCATCAGGCTTTTAGGAGCCTGAAAGAAGCACTATTGTCTGTGCCATTCCTTAGGTATCCAGTTTTGGATGGGTCTGCGGACTTTGTCCTTCAGACAGATGCCAGCGGAACGGCACTAGGAGCAGTCCTTTACCAGGAGACCAAGTCAGACCGCTGGGTAATTGCTTATAATAGCAGAATTTTAAAAGCGAATGAGAAAAAGTGGTCAGCCAGGGAAAGGGAGTGCTTGGCAATTGTGTATGGCTTGAAGTTATACAAGCACTACTTAGTAGGTCATAAAGTGATCATAAGAACTGATCACAAACCTTTGCTGTCAATGAAGGTTAACGCTATGACCAATGGTAAGTTGAAGAGATGGTACTCATTCATCTCTCAGTTCAACCATAAATTAGAGTATGTGCCTGGAAAACAAAATGCCATGGCAGACTTTTTGTCCAGGATGGATGAACCAGAGGATCAAGCGGAAAAGATACCGCCAAAATGGGAACATATGTTCTCAAACGATAAACGAGAGTCCGAAAATCTGAAAGATCTTGAGGCACAGCTAATTGAGAAAAAACATCTCAATTTGGTAAAGAGATTCAGAATTCTGACAGATCGGAATCCTGAAGACGGTACTCCGTTACATCCGGAGCCAAAAGGTAAGAAGAATCAGAGGACTGATATGAGTCTGAGATTCACCCAGATTTATCTAGAAGATTCTGAGGGTGATCCAGAATCAAACTCGCCTGCAGACTTGGTAAATGCCATAACTACAAGGAGCATGGCGAAGGAAGCGGAGAAGAGTAATCAGGCTCAGATCCAGCCTGATGGCAATCAGGTCAACGAAAAGGTAAGTAGGGGAAACCAGGACAAAGGTAAGGAAAAAAGAGTTACCTGGTTATACCCAGAGAAAGAACAGGAGTTTACTTTGGCAGACCCCAAAGAAGATGAATTACCAAAAGGGCTAATTAGAGATGATCTCATGGCCCTCTTGCAGAGAAAAGATGAGGTACTACGACCATACTTTAATAGATTGGGTCCAAATGGGACAACCAAGTATCATAGTGGATTTTATATCCAAAATGAAGTGTTATACCGCGAAGCCGGACAGGGATCGGATGATCAGGTGGTCGTCCCATCCTGCCTTAGGGACAATACTTTGCACCAGTACCACGGTGCCGTAATGATGACTCATCAGGGGTTCAAAAGGACCCTTGCTATGATCAAAAAACGGTTCTGGTGGCCTGGAATTGAAAAGGATGTCAGGCACTGGATCAAGTTTTGTCCAGTTTGTCAAATGGCTAACCAGGGAAACACAGAAATTCCGCCACTGATACCAATTATTCCACAAGGTCCTTTTGACATAGTATCAGTGGATATCGTGGGTATTTCTCCACTCAGTGAGAAGAGACCGTATGTCATAGTCTTTCAAGACTATTTTACAAAGTGGGTTGAAGCTGAACTGATTCCGGATCAGTCAGCTAGCACCGTTGTAGATACTTTTCTACAAGCTATTGTATTTAGGCACGGGACTCCACGGAGATTACTCAGCGATAGAGGAGGTTGTTTTACCTCAGATCTAATGAAAGAGATCTGCAAGTTATTGGAGTGTCAGAAAATCTTTACAACAGCCTACCACCCACAAGGAAATGGTATGGTAGAAAGGTTCAACCAGACACTCATTAAACAGCTCAGAAAGGTGGCCATCGAGGAGAAAGATAACTGGCCAAGATACTTGAGAGCTGTGGTGTTTGCTTACAATGCTACACCACATGCAGCCACGGGGCAATCCCCATTTTCATTGCTTAGAGGTCACGAGGCAACCTTCGGGTTAAACTTATCGAAAGCATACGATATTGTAATGCCGGACAGCAATGCTGAGGCATACAAATTCGTGTTGACCAATCATTTAGTCAACCTTTACGAGGATATTGCTAAAAATATCCAGAGTGCTGCCGAAAAATCGAAGAAATACTTCGATAAAAAATCCAAGCAGAATGGATTTAAAGAAAAGGACTGGGTTCTGCTCAAAGTAGACAAGCAGAAAAAACTAGGACTACCATGGTCCGGTCCGTTCATAGTTACCGACATTTCGCGAGAAGCAGAGAACGTTGTCACCATTGTACATTGGGACAACCTGCTAAATCGCCAAACTGTTTCAATCAGCAGGTTGAAACATTTTCGTTACGAGACCACTAGGGTCTTGCCGCGAATAGTGCGAGCCAATCAGGACGCGCCACGTGACGAAAATACGTCACTTTCCAATATGGCACAAACAGTTACGACTGGAGCCCCAAACCAAATGAAATCATTTGGAAATTCGCTCAAGGCGAATCTATGCGCGATCTCGCGCTGATTTTTTTTATTTTGTGTACATATCTCGCGCGTGTAGGTACTAATTTTAATTAAAAATGTATTAATTTGTAATATTTATCGCGTTTATGTATTATTCGTATTAATTTTGTAAATTTTTTCATATTTATTTCAGACTTTGGGAAAAATTCTTTGGAATTTTAGACCAAAGTGACAACCCAAAATATTTCCGACATTTTTTCCAAAAATTAATTTTCAAACTTTTCATTTTTCTAAAATCAAATTATAGATGCCCCGCTTATCTGAATTCTAAACTTCCATCGGGAGGAAGAAGTAAAATATTCCCCGAACCGCGATAAAAAGGAAATTAGCAGAATTGCTAGATTAAACTTTTTCAGCGTTCAAAAATTTTGAATTTTATAAATTTATTCATCGAAAGAAAAAATTTCGAAACGAAAAGAGATGGGAAAGGGCGCGCGGAACGGCCAACAAGCTCCGAAGCGCGAGTGGTCGCACACAGAGCGCCTTGTCGAATATGGCAGGGCCCAGCACAGCCAAGATAACTGGTTTTTCTTCATCGACGGTAAGTTTCGAACTTATTTTTATCAAATATTCTTGGAAACCGCAGGTAATGCCCAGAAGTCACTGGAAGACCAGCTCGGCGCCCCAAAGGGCAGACGAGGTTAGAACTTAGAGGGAACGAAAAATGGGAGTACTGAGAAACGGAAGCTCGAAGCCAAGCAGGGAATTTCCAATTTGGGAATATACCTGATACCACCGAGAGCTATACGATTCAAGGGAAACCTAGAACCTTGGGTTCAGCCCGTTTTAAAGTTTTATCATTCAAAAATTTATCAAAAATTATTTATTTTCAAATCAAATCAAATCATATCACTTTTTCGATATCAAATTCATTAAAAATTATCAATCTCGAGCGCTATAAAAATTGTAAATACAGCGCCATAAATGGAGCGTAGTTGGTCGCTCAAGCAGCTGGTCAGAGATTGGTGTCCGATCAAGTGGTGGACAATCGGATCAGGTCTACCCTCCCCAACATATAGAGGTAGCAAGGGTAAGATTTGGTAAGGTGTTAGTTGCCTACCAGCTCAATGTTTGTATATCAGTGGCTCACCTAACAACCTGCACTAAAATTAATTTCTGCGAAACTTAACCCACTTGGCGTTGTGGTGCTGGTGTAGTATAGACCCGAAAATGCGCTGAAAAAAGGGGAATAAACACTAAAATTAATAGTACCTTATGTTTAGATTATAACGTCAAACGGGCCGTACGAATCCACGAACTGGATCAGTGGTTTAAAGCCACATTTGGGTACTGGCCGGCTAATCCCAAGGAACCAAAATTGGTAGACATCGGGAAAGTCAGCCAGACACTCCATTTTATCCGAGAAGTATCAATCTTAAGAGGACAACCAGTTTGTGGCTTCGACGTTGAAAAAGTCAGCCAGGATAAGGTCGCCGCCTTGTTCAAAACAAGGGAGGTCGACAATCCAATGGGAAAGCAGTTTGCCCGATATGTCAGCTTCGCGCTAACGAAGGGTCAAACCTACGTTATTGATACAACGTCGATGATGCTCAAAGAGTGGACCAGCCTCCACGACTTCTTGAACTCCGACATGCTCTTCGCCGGATATTCCGTACTGGAGGACCTGGTAAGTATCTATAACGTATGTGGTGCAGGGCGAGATAATAAGGACAGGGACAAAACTGTCCCCTTACGGGAATTTCTAAGAAAGACCAAGGGTCGATACTTGTACTTAGACCGTTTCGCCCTCACCATGGTAGGGGTAAACCTGGAGAAAAAATGCTTTCAGACAGGTATCTGTCCCAAAACCTTTCGGTTAAAGGGACTGTTCACGGAATTCTACCTGATAGACGTGGGCCCCTACCAGTATGACTTTTCATTAAAGGCGAACCGTGATCGGTTTGCCAAAAGGGGTATATTGCCGGAAGAGCTAAGGTACGCCGCTCTAGACGCATACTACTCCTTATTGGTCATGTTTGCCGCCATTCACTACGGCATGGCCAATCAACTGCTTATGCAAATGCAGATTTTCGACCATGACAAGGTGGATCCCAAACAGATCAACACCGTTGCCCTACACTTTTATCAACAATATCTAATGATCCCAGGCAACGTGAATCGAGAAATGGGGCTAGGTACCCCAGTTATGGAAACCGATCAGGTACAGCTGAATATGGTCTATCACATGATGAAGTGTGAAATGTATAACCGTTGGGCTGTACGGATGCAGGGAAATAACACAGGTTATTATACCGCGCCCACGGAGTGTAATCCAGTTCGTCCTCAGGGAGTTCAGCTGCCAAGTGGCTTCTATCCACTGCTTCCAAGAGATAACAAACCAATGAAGGACGATGGATACACTACAGATAGTGATCCCGACGAAATCCAGGACGTCCAGATACCAGACTGGGTTAATATTTCAAAAGATATCCTGGAAAATCTCAAGTCAGGTGCAACCTACTGGGATTTAGACGGGAAAATTTCTTTGACTTTATACGAAAACGCCAAGCTATACTGGCAACAAGCCGGGAAGCCCGATCAAATACCTGAAGAGGTGTTTTCAGCAAATAAACACTACCCAGTGGGTATCGAGGGCCATAGGCAGGCCTATAAGACCAATTTTTATACGCCAAACTTGGCAAAAATTTCAGGTATGCTAGATGAGCGAAACTTTCCAGAGTTAGAGGTCATCTGCAAATTTATGCCATTGGCCTATCATTTGGCATGGCCTCATTCCAGAGCAGAGTGCGATTATGAAACTAGCGCTCTGCTAAACTATAACTTTCTAAATAGTTATACTAAAGAAGGCCAGGAAATGATAAAGAAAATGTCCTGGAAGTCAGGCGACCGCCTGGCTTACTATTTAGAGTTAGCAGCGACGCTACCGCCGTCGGAACCCCGCTTTCCATCTAAAAAAGGGGTATACGCATGGCAGAATCGGTTCGGATTTGTCCCGCTACGATTTCGAGAAGCCGAGGAAATCCTACAAATTGGCGACGACAAATCGTTATTGAAGGACGGGGCCTACAAGGTAAATCCTTATTTTTATGTAACTTTTTACTACATAGGCTTCGAGACTTTGACGCCGGGACTGCGGTATCCCATGACGGAAGACGCATCGCCGACCGATTACCCAATTACCTATGCACCAAGAAATCCGCTCGAGCTCAGACCGGAGTTTGTCAGCAAAAGCTTCCGGGAGAGAACAATCGCTTCGGAAATGCCCGGGTATACATTAACATATACCCCAGCCGGTGAGTTAATATCTAAGGTACCGGTAAATCGTCCCTCAACTTCCCAAACGGCGCAAGATGGAGGGACGGGACAGGTTAAAGCGCAGCCGCAGGCGCTAGCGCCAGTGGTCAAAGCTACACCAGCTTTGGACACTGCTGCTATGCAGGCAGCTGCAGTAGTTGTCGTGGTGCCGCCGCCAATCCAACCAGCGGTGGCACAGCCGACTCAAGTACCTCAAGTACAACAACCGGCCGAGCCTGAGCCAGAGGTTGTCACCATCATGCAGTCTGTACCTCCGGCACCAGCTGTGTTACCAGCTAAAGTAAAACAGCTCCTGCCGAAGATACGAAATTCAGACTCTGAGTCCAGCTCAGAGGAGGATGTTGAAGAAGAAGAAGAGGGTGAAATTCTGGAATCTGAGGGCCAGACATCAGAGAATAAGGATGCGATGGAGGCCAAGACTCAGAAACAGGCTCTTGAGGAGGAAAAAATCCAGACTCAAATTGACGAAGCAGTCACTAAAATGTCAGGGATCGATGTCAGACTGGAGAAGATGCAGGAAGCATCCCAGGAGATACCTGTGAAGGCCAAAGATCCTAAGGATCATGACCGACAAGCGAAGCAAGAGGCCCTACAGGCCAAAATTCAAGAACAGAGAAGACTGACGCAGCAGGAATTCCTGCGTCAGAGGGCAATCCAAAGGAAGCTGAAGGAGCAGGCACTAGCCGATGATAGCTCAGATTCAGCCATTGCAGCGACAGAGCTGATGAGGAGGGGAAGAATTGCCGAGGAAGGTATTCCTGGAATTTATTCCCCAGACAAAGTTCAGCAGATGTTAGCTGAAGGTATGTCGGAAAAATTTATCCGACACCTGGCCAAGGAAAAGGTAAGGCGCAGAAAGAGGATAGGTAAGGCCAAGCGACGCAGACTTGCAGCTCAAGGACAGCAGCAACAAGGAGCGGCCGCCACCGGATCCGAAAACGACGCCTACGATACGGCCGAAGAAACAACGACCCCACAATACTCGACGAGCCAAAAGTCGAGATCGGAGACTTCAAAGAGTCAGACGAGAACGGAGACTTCAAAAAGTCAGACGCGAACGGAGACCTCCATAGGCCAGACAAAATCGGATAGGACAACAGGGTCCACTGCGACAACTTCGTACACTCAGACGCGAACGGTATCGAAAACCGGCGGAGAGGTTAGTACTTCATCTGGCAAAAGCAAATCCGTGCCCTCCAGCTATACCGCAAGAAGTAGCAAACCTGCGGGAAGCGTATTGGTGAAGCCCGATCTTGAATCGGAGGAGAAATTGATCAAGAAGGTCAAACTGAATGTGGTAGCTAGTAGACCCGAAAGGGAACCACAGCAGTTTGTCACTCCTGGTCAATTAGCCGAAACTCTGATTGACTATTGGGAGTGGCAACGGGAACAAAGGTGCTTAATTGGGCCGATCTCATTTGAAAATCCAGAGGTCGCCAATTATTTCGCCTTTGATCGGCAAGAATGGCCGATAATTTACAGAATGGTCAATGACGCCATGGCCGAAATTCACGAAAATTACCGCCAGCAATTCGAAATGCAGGGCGGATTTATGTTTGACGGAGAGCGCATTCCTGAGGAGATCTGGGAATGGATCATCTTAATTCTCATCCCCAGATGGCTTCAGGACTACGATGCCTCAGACATCTTTACGGCCATTAGATATGTGACCCTAATGATTTTTCTTCAGTTGGATTTCGCTCCAATCACGCCAACGGCAATTGGTAGGTGGTATGCCCAGGCGTGTTCGTTTGCGAACAGACAACTAGTCGTTGAGGCCCAGGGAAACCGCGTAGACGATGTCTACATTGCAGCCTTTAATCAATATATTTTTATGGGCTCGCAAAGGTTAAACCAGATGGGTGTTAAGAGGAAGGCACCAGGCGATGACAAGTCGCAAGCTGATAAATATCAGTGAACGGCTGCCAAGAGCCCAAGTAAGTTCAAGGTGCCTAGACTCCCTCCGGCTAAGAAACAACCACCGATGATACAACAATTATCGGCTACGACCAGCCAGAGGTCATATAGTGAAGCTGCTAGCACTTCTTACAAAAGTCCGCTTTCTCGGTCAAAATCAATTTCATCAAAATCTCTTAATTCAACTTACCGGACACAAAAACCACAACGCAGCAGCTCCACTAGCAGTGGTCAAAGGCAGCAGGGGAGAGACGATATGTTCTCAAACCCGGCCCCGTATAGGGCTAGACCGGGGTATGACCAAGGTCAACCCAGAGGAGGCTTCAGAGGGCGCCCTCAGCGACCCTACGAAGGCCGAGGATCCTGGCAACACCAAGGTCAAGACCCGGATGCTCAATTCCATAATCCGAATTTTATGCCGCTAGGTAGACGCGGCGGGACCCAACAAGGCCAAAATCGAGGCCAAAATGGAGGTCATACCCGAGGCCAACCAGGTCAGAGGGGGTACTATCAGGGTAGACCTCGAGGAGGCTACCGAGGCGGCAGGCAGCAGCAGTAAATAGCCGCAAAATTTTGGCCCAAAAATTTCCTTTTTCGTACATATATTTTTACTTATTTCATAAAACACAAAATCCAAAAACACTAATAAAATCACAAAATCCAAAAAAATCAAAAAACAAAAAATCCAAAAACATTATTTTCGGTGCTGCTGGCCATCAAAAATTTCTTTTTTGACAAAACCGGTGCAAAAGGCAACCGTAAAAAATATTTTAAAACTTTTGGCCACATTTTTACTCAAATTTTTTAGCGCATTTTAAAATTTTGTGATATCCGTACATTCCCGCGTCGTCTTTTTGTATCGTAATATAATCTCGTATTTTAGTTTAATTTAGAAAAAATAGAGACGCGGGAAATCGATTTGCATGCGGTTAGACCCACGGCCAACGAATTGACACAGCATGCAGACCGAGCGGCCGAGCCCGAAACCGGCCGCATTCGGCACCGACGTTTATGTCGTACTCCTTAGGGCAGGAGGTTATTCCATCAACGCCAAGGTCAAAATGGACGTCACTTGCCAGCCATTGCGGCGAAGCCCTTGGTATTCGTTGTGTCCAACAACCAGCACAGGAGTTCTATTAGGACAGACTGTGAAACGGGAGTCCGAGTGAGACAAACTGTTTATCAGGAGTCAGCCGGAATTGTAGATTTTTTCTTTTTGATTAATTCTTTTTAATGCCGGGGTAACCCGGCCAAAAGTTTTTTTTTCTACCTCCCGTAGGTCGGTTTCGTCGCGCGAGGGATGTTGGGCACCCTGTTGATGCCAATTCGTGTGGGGAAATCGACATGCAAATCGACGAAAGGGGCGACCAGCGGTGCAGACATTTGCATAGAATGGAGCGCCACAGAAAGACCAAAAAGATAGTGAAATTCATTCTTCACTGGATATCGTTTTTTATTATATTTTTGACATATTTGCTGGCGTCCCTAAATACAATTTTCCCAGCAACTTGTTTTCTTATTGAGTTATTCACTGTGGTATACCCACATTCTTTTTGCATAATTCGTCGGACATATTGTTTAATACATTCGTTTATTTATTTAGAATATTCGCATCGACGAAGGCGGAGGGCCAGAGGCCCAGGCGCCGGCTTACATCAAGTAAGTTTTGGGAAACCCCTTTCGGGTTATACCCAAGTAAGTTTATCCCTGAGGGGATTCCTTGTCTCATCTAGGAGACTGCGGAGGTCCTTGGTAAGGCCCCCGTATTTAGAACAAAGTTTATCTTTGTTGTTGTAGGTCTGGGGATAACCGGACTGTTGCACTAATCACCGAGGCTTAGCCAAGGTATCAGTTCTAACAGGTCAGTTCAGACCCAATCTTTTCTTACGCCTCTTAAGGAAAGACCTGCACAACAACTGCCCCATAGGAAGAAGTATAGGGGAGGAAATATATGCCCTACCCGAAGTCCTAAAAATTGATCACATTGCCATATTTTGGCGAAAATTGACTGTTTAGTGGACATTCAGCTATAGTATCGCTGGCAAATTTTCAGCTTCACCTCTGGCTGAAAATCTGACCCTGTGGACCCCTGGACCTGAGCAATTTATTATGTGTTTCAGCAGTTTTAATCAGATGAGAATTACGAAGTGCTTTAAGAGCCAGAAGACAGGCAGAAACTCAAAACAACACGCAAAGCAAACTTTTTCAAATAAATTCGATTCAGACCAAATTTTACCAATAATCAAAAACTTCATCCGTTAATGTTATTCAGTGGAACAACAACTTATATTATAAATTATCCATTTCCAGGCAACCTATGGCTCAGTGGAAAACGACAAAACACAAAGCAGTGATTGCTTTCCACAAGCATTTCAAGAAAAGCAGGTTACACATCTTGACTCTCCAAAGCAGACCTTGAGGAGATTCGGCATGAGAGCTTATTCGTTCTTGATGAAATAGAGGAATGCTGAAATCTGGAGAGTTATGAGATCTTTTTGAATGTTTCTAATTAATATAACCAAATAGAAGACATTGTCTTTTTATCCTAGCCATGCTCTGATATACCGTATGCCACAAAAGACACTTTACGGTCCGTCAAATAGTGATGAAGCATCATGCATGACCAAATACTTTATGAACTAAACATAAAATTAAAAAAATATTGAAAGTACGGAAACCGATTTCACTTGAAAAAATAGCGACTGAATTACACAAGCGACGTTTTAAAATATAATTCTGAAAAATCCACCAATTCATATCATCATTAACCGAAGTACTTCGATCTGCGTTCAAGAACGAGTGAGTGCGCTGCATCTATCTTTTGCTAGTAGTTTCTTAGTCGTTGTTTTTTGTGTTGAACTTCGAGTCAGTGTGGGTCGAACCGTTGTTCTTATTTGTCTTTTTTGCCTTCTTGGAGTTGGCCGAACAGTGCTAGTTGTTTTCGATATAGAAAAACCATCCTTACTGTTGGACATGAAACCTCCGCACTCAAACTCAGCTACATTATCGTCGTTGAATAATTTTGCATAGAAGTCGAACTTAAATGGTCGATTGACTTCGTAATCTCGTGGTCGATCACGATCGGGTCTGCTTCTTCCTGTAGGACTCTGACTTGGAAAATGAAATAAGACCCAGTATTCGATTTTGCCCCTTTCATTCTTTGACATGTAATCCCTGAGTGTGCTCTCAAAGGTTACCCATTCTGTAAAAATATGCTTTTCCATTAAGTTACGATTCGATCCCGAGTGTTGTGGAAAGAGATTCCGTCTGTCCGCCGGCCCACCAAGGGCATAGCTGAAAAAGTGCTATAATCACTAAAATTTGATACTCATAGGTCATCGGTTCAGGTATTTTTTGCCTATAGCATGAAAAGATCAACAGCCTGTTTGAGGTGAACTGTGCGAATACGCTTATAAGATCACGAACTGGAAATATAATTCAATACATTTCCGAGGAAAATATCCATCAGATACTATTGATAAGTAGGAGCTCGGTAATAATTTTTAGCGATGATAAGAAACGACCGATGTTCTTCAAGGGTCATGGTAACATTCAAAACTCAATGCGCCGCATTAGCTATACGTTGTTGACTATATTTCAACGAGAATTAACGATATGACAACCAACTAGCTTAACCCGAAAAATATATTGATCGTCTCCATGCACTATTTATCAGGCCCAAAATGCTAAATTTTCATTGGAAACAACTTTTGAAAAACCTTGACAAGCTTCTGGTTTCAGCCTCGTCAACTGTGTAGAATTTTTTGTTTGTGGT
Source organism: Romanomermis culicivorax (assembly GCA_963922205.1). Lineage (NCBI taxonomy): Eukaryota > Metazoa > Nematoda > Enoplea > Mermithida > Mermithidae > Romanomermis > Romanomermis culicivorax. The sequence continues at coordinate 1,371,567 of CAWUHX010000052.1, forward strand.
GTCACGTGTCGCACGTCCGTACATCACCCCTTCGTACCAGTCGCAACACCGGCTCGGTAGTTCAATCGGTAGAACGCTGCACTATAGTCAACGAGATCCGGGTTCGAATCCCGGTCGAGCAATATTTTTCGAAAACGGTGTTTGGCGATGGTTACGATGACAACGCGTTTACCCATTTACGTGTCATGGTGAGGCTTGGATTGGTCCCACAATGGTGGGCCGCAAAACCTGCATCTTCAACGGACGAGGTCGTCCTTCTTTCAAGGGGGGGAATGTCACGTGTCGCACGTCCGTACATCACCCCTTCGTACCAGTCGCAACACCGGCTCGGTAGTTCAATCGGTAGAATGCTGCACTATAGTCAACGCGGATAGCGAAATTGGTAAAAAACTTGATTATAAAGTCAGATTAGATGGCTGAGATAAATGTTATGATGTATAGTATTTGTGTCATCATATCCCTACGGAAACGGGCGACTTGAGAAATTCTGGGGCTGGGTGTCCACAGTTGAAGATTGCATTTCCAAACTTAGATCTGAAAAGCTTAAGCCTGATTCCACCGAAATTGAATGTCTCACCCAAGAATGTGACCCGCCTCATCGCCAATTTTAGTCGCATTGTCGATGGGTACTGCTCCAAGGCTCTGGCGCATATATATCCTATCGCTCTTTGTAAAGTCTCCACTTGAGTTTCGTTCGTTTTTTGGTAGAGGGTTCACGATGACTGCCTTCAAAGCTTCTACTCTTTCGACTTCCCCGATCACTTTGTTGACCAACGAGGTTATTTTCACATTGGGCGAACAACTGTTAGGTACGACTGTATACTCACGAATCCTTGGCATATCACGGCGCCGTTTAAGCCATATGGCGTCAATCTCATCCCCAGTAATAAAACATCGCGATGGGATGACTAAACTGAGCAGTGAAATAATCGTTATCGGAAGCATTTTCCGAAAATTTGCGATCCTACTGATTTAGAGCTCTTTCTGGATCTTTTTATATATAATGAATAGGATGGTACAAAATGGTATATTCCATATTTGATCAGCGAAAAATGCAGCTCGGCAAAACTTTCTCTCCTAAAATAGCAACGGATCGCATGTTTCATGTGGAATAACATAACGCGGAAATTATTTCAAGCCGTCTATAGGAGGTTATGTTAACGCTGCTGGAAATCTGATCGGGTCTAATGTTCAAAGGAACCTGAACAAGATAGTAGAAATCGAGCATTTTTGTGTGCAACATTGCAGCTCCAAATTCACTTGTACAAAAAGAGACAATGCACGAATCATATATCGCGTATGATCCAGCGATTGTCTATACTTCATTAATTTTGAAATGATCAATGCATCGAGATCGCAAACAAACTTTTATATCGAAAGCATTTTGACCTTATTCGATTCCTTTTTCTTTCAGGATACAGACTCCTTGGTGATCATTCTTTTCAAACATTTCAAGGTTATCGAAATTGATTTCCTGATCACTAGTTAGACTACATTGACCAAAACTCTGACCGCTACATCGATAATTTTAAAATGAGTAAGTATATGTACAATGGGAGGATCCCAGATAACTTTGAATCTTATGGAACTTGTTGAGTATCGAATGTTCGACACTTTCCAGGTTTGCCAAAAATTGATACTTCCAAAGTCTCTTAAATATTCTGGTCACCCGCATTGCTGAGAAGAGTTGGAGTCGTTGCGCCAGAGTCTGTCTAGAACTTACGCATAAAATCAATTGCCATTTTGTAAATATTCTGACAATAATGTCCACTTATGTAATCCATTATTCCTCTCCCGATTACTGTGTCAATTTGAAGTCGAAGCTTGCCTGGCCGGTTATTCGAAACGTTTCTAATCAGAAATCTTACTCTAAGCCTTTTCCCCGAGGCGTAGATGAACACTTTGACTTTTGTGAGGGAAGTTTGGTTTTTGTGCGACCCTTCTAAAGACACTTCTTGATGTCTCTCAGAATAAGCAACTCTCATAATCTTAGGAAACTTTGGATTGGTCAGTTAGAATGCCAAGCAATTTTGTCAGAGTTAAGTAAAACTTAGAGCTTATGGCGATATCGCTTTATATATTTGAACATTCCAAATATTTTTTCAATGGTTGACCGCGTGATACAGTGAAAAAATGTCATGATAAGCAAAAAGCAAATGCCTAAAACCCTGTCTATACACCCGGTGGAGCCTAGGAATCCTTAGCCAACAGGGTGCATCTTAATATGTTCATGGAACTATGTTATGGTGATGACCTTCTAGATATGCAAAAAATGGAAACACTTTCGTCTTGTGCAAATTCCGCTAAGGATTCTTAAGCACCAAGGATGAGTATAGAGGGGGCCTACGTATGATGTTAGCTCGGGCCTGTTGGCGAATTCCCAAGTGAGCGAATTCTCAATCGGACCATTCTGAAATGAGCGATCGAGAATGTATACTTCATATTTTCGTTCTTTATTTTATATTTTTCTTTGTACATATATATCTTTTTTCGTTTTCCGTATGGGTTGCTTATGTTTTTGTTTACGTATGTTTTTACGTTTACATCTTTTGTCTCTACTTTCCGTAGTTTTCTTCTTTCTGATCATCTACTTTTTTCTTTTTTGCTCATGAAACAATAGACTATACGTTGTCATTTTTAATAAGCATAATCCCTTTATTCTCCTGCTACTTTCCTCTTTCCATTCTTTTCGCATAATTTTTTCTTTCTTTCTCGCCGCTTTCTCTAGGTTACTTTTTTTCTTATCACTTTTCTTCAGGTTTTATATGTTTGTCTAATGCTTTTCTGCCTATTTTTCCTTGTTCATAGTTCCGTCATTTTTATTGACGTTTTTTCCCCTTCATCTTTTGTTTCTTCCAGCATTCTTTTGTTTACATATTTTATAAATATTTTCACACCTTCGACAATTAATCGAACTAAATAAGAATTAGATAGAAGAATTCAAAATGAGAACTTGTGATGTATTGTATCATGATCAAGGAAAAAGAAAATGAAAGAAAGCAGAGACAAAAGATGAAAACGTAAAAACTACATAAACAAAAGCAAAAGCAACACACAGAGAGAACGAAAGAAAAAAGAAATATATATAGTGAAAAATATAAGATAGGGAAGGAACATAGGAAGTACATTCTCGATGGTTCATTCGAGAATCGGCCAATTGGGAATTCGCTCGCATGGGAATAGACCCTTTAGTACCCGTCATTTTTGGCGAAAAACATTGTCTCACCATTTCCATGTAGATTTTCGAGATTGTGTCCTGCTATTCAGACTGTCCCTTTGCCCCGACTGTCCCTTCACCCCGACTATGCTGTTAATCCGACCATCCTGTTATTCCGACTAATTCTAAAAGAATAGGATCGAAATTCTTTTTTATTGCCGGTATGCGTTGGTTTTAAGAATGTAAATAAAATGCAATAATGTCTCCATTTTCTCATGATGGTTATCTTCTAATGATAAAAAATCAATCAAAATCTTTATTTAGCTTAACGATCACGATGCAACTGCATCTGTTCTTACAAAATATTAGACGTCAATCCTATTTTTTGAAAATACCACCTCTCCAAATAATAGATTCCACTCATTTCAGGAGAATAAGTCTGTTTGACTATAGTCCATTTACTTTGATATGGTGGATGCAGCAATGAGTAAAACGTAGTTTCACTTTGATACGGGGCATTCTCATGTAAGCGATTCCAAGTGAGCGATTCCCAGGTGAGCGATTCCAATTGAGCGGATTCCCAGGTGAACGAATTCATAATTGAGCGATTCACACTTGAGCGAATTCCCAAATGAGCAAATTCTCCATTGAGCAATTTCCATGTGAGCGATTCCCAATTGAACGAATTCCCAAAAGGATGAATTCTCAATTGAGCGATTCCCATGTGAGCGATTTCCAATTGAGCGAATTGCCAAAGGAGCGAACTCCCAGTTGGATGATTCCAAACGAGCGATCGATCTCTTGTTTGTGCTTTCTTCCATTTTATTCCTTCTTGTCATCTAAGGCCCGTATTCACAATCGCGTGTTAAGTCAACACGGTGTTAGGACTTAACACCGTGTTGGATAACACGGCGATCGAGCTAACACCGTGTCAAGTATCACCTCGTATTCACAATGGCGTGTTAAGTCACAATCAAAATTATCAACGTCACGTGATTTCTCATGCTCATTTCATTTCGACCATTTGTCATTTTTATGCTTTTCTGTTTAGTTTGTGTTCCGTCATTTATTTTGTGTCAGCTACAGTATGCCCCGTTAGTGCGAAAGTTTCCTTTGAAGGGCACTCCTTGCTCACAGCTATTTTGGGTCGCACAACATGCCCCTTGTGTCAACAAAGTGAGCTTCGCGCCCACTGACGCAAATGAATAGCTGTGGGAACTTTAGCTAAAAGATGTTCATATGTTTAGCACAGGCACCAAGTCAGCCCCAATGCTAAATGTATTCGAACTGGGCAAGTGCCTATGTGCACACAGGCCCTTTCTGCGGCATTATATCTGCAGAATTTGGCCTGGGCATCGTAAACTCTGCCCAAGTCTTACTCTAGCCAACAAAGTGCTTAAAAACGCATGTCACTCTATGATATCTCCCTGTGTTTTCAGCTGTCCCTCACGTCAATTTATATTTGTTTTAGTGGTTTGCCCATGTATCAGCGCCATCTCAGTTTCCCACCATTTGTTTCCGATTCTCCCACACCGATTATTGTTTTTGAATAGAACCATCTACTGAACGCCATTTAGCCTTCCTTAGCTGATCTACCCAAATCCACCATTGCTGTTTGCTCTGACCTGTGCCCCTATTCAATTGTATGCCGTAGCTGCTCTTCAGCTGGACTAAGTAAGTTTCAGGGTATATTAGTGCTAGGGGTAGTTAAGGGCATTCCCTTTTAAGCAGGTTCTCCTCCCTAGCTTTTCCCCTAGTTGCCAGCGATTCCCCTCCCTGAGGTCGGGTCAAAAAGGGATCTCTTGGTTCACAATTGGGATCCAAGCTCCTAGGTCATCTTACCGATGGCCCTGTCCATCTTTCATACTGAACAGGACCAATTTTGGTCACTCCTAACCTGGTGGCATTGTTTTTATTTTACAGTAGTAACCCCAGAGCAGTACCTATAGTTTCTTCTATAGCCAGCATTGACTGGGTTAGGTCAAATAGCAGTGAAAAGGAAAGCCATCACCTCAGTGCCAGGCCCATGCCCCCCCCTTGTGGTGACATGGCAAAGCTTTCCACCAATGGCAAAAGCCCTACTTTTCCGCTGTGTGTGACATGGCGAGGCTAGAAAATCGCCCTTAAGTCTGGAAATTCTTCACTACTGTCTCGATAAAGACCTGCGCGTGACACTCGCGAAGCTTCAGCCTTACAACTGAGTTTAGCATTCGTTATAAAAATTAAACTACAGTTAAAACTAATAAATAAATTTTATAACCAAATATTATACACCGCATACAACGAGCGAAAAATTCTAGTACGGATATTCCGACGTTTTTCATTGATCTATTGCTTCAACATTGTTCTTGTGGTTCAACGATTCCCACTCGCTTTGGATCATATTTTCCAGTTCCTCCTGAAAAGTAGGCTTCTAATTGACGATTTATAATATGTGCAAGCAGAAATTTAGACACGACGACTTATGTGAATTTCCTACAGTATACGGATACCACTATAAACCGATTTGCTCTTTTAGTTGTTTGACTGTATGGTCCAACATGCTGACTTTTTTCTATGGCAATAAGATTTACAATTTTTAATATTTTTTAGAGGTGAAACGGTTAACCGGAACCACAACCGTTATTAACCGAACAAAATTTTGGAACCGGAACCGAATAATACTAAATTTTAGAACCGGGACCGAAACCGGTATACAATTTTTCAAAATATCGGTTCTTATGATGGTAAAAAAGACTATTTTCAACTCAAAACTTTATTTTTTTCATAAAATGTCAATAAACGAAATTTAAAAATTAAAAAAACCCTGCCTATAAGGTTTGCTGACATTTGTAGCAATTTGTTTAAAATGATAGAAACTTAATTATTTTTTCAAAATCACCAGTCATTTCCCGGTTTTTCCAGTTTTCCCGATTGCTGGCCACCGTGTTAGTATTAAACAACGACTCTTGCGACATGAATTTTTTTACAAGATTGATTGATTAAGAATATTTTTGAGCCAAGATGTCCAGCGGTTTTATAAAATTCGATTCCCTAACTTTTCCGGGTTTTCCAGGTCATTTTTAAAAAATCTTCCAGGTTTTTCCGGGGCTAAAATCAATAACTCCTACATTACCCGAACAATGCGCTTATGTTTTTGATCAGCTAGATAGTGCCGTAAACAAACTATAAACGTAAAAATATCGGTCATTTTTCATAAACTGGTTCAAAACGACAGAAATCAATCAGTTTTGGGCAGAAAAAAATTAAGTAAATTCAGAAATCAAACAAACAACCAAAAATTGAGATTTTGCGTTTAGCAAGAACTTTTTTATTTCTCAGTACTGACCAGGAACTATAAACACGTATAACGTTATGATACATACACGATAATGAAAAATTCCATCAGATTGATTTTAAGATATCCTCGCAACATTTCACTTTCCTTTCATATTACAGTGCCAATCTTCCGACAGTTAAATCTAAGCTGCCACATGTTTTCATTTCAGTAGCAATCTATTTTTTAAAGTAACTCCATTTAAACTCAAACACCTTTTTTGTGCCGATTCACCAACTTTTTTCTGCAATGTAGAGCGTCAAATTCTCCCCCAAATGTTGGGCACCCTGTTGATGTCAATTCGAGTGGGGAAATCGCCATGCAAATCGAAGAAATGGACGACCAGCGGCGCAGACATTTGCATAGAAGTGGAGCGCCAAATAAAGACAAAAAAATGATAGTGAAATCAGTGTTCACTATAACCGTCTTTTTATAATATTCTTGTTTATTTTGCTGGCGTCCATAAAAGTTTTCCCAGCATTTCGACTTTATTTTACATATTACAAACTGTGGTGTTGCCACATTCTTTTTAGTATTTCACTGGAAAATATTGTTTAATATATTCGTTTTTTATTTAGATTATTCATATCAGCGAAGGCGGAGGGCCAGAGGCCCAGGCGCCAGCTTGCACCCAGCAAGCTTTGGGAAACCCTTTAAGGGTTATACTCAAGTAAGTTTATCCCTGAGGGGATTCCTTGTCTCAGCTAGGAGACTGCAGAGCTCTTTGGTGAGGCCCCGCATTTGAGGTTAAGTTTATCTTTGTTCTTGTAGGTCGGGGATAATCGGACTGTTGCACTATCACCGAGGCTTAGCCAAGGGAGTAGTTCTAACAGGTCAGATCAGACCCGAAGCCTCCATCTTTTCTTACGACTCTTAAGAAAAGACCTGCACAACACAAATAAAATCATTGTTTTAAAATACACCCCGGCTCAAAAAAGCTATATCTCGAGGTGGATTTTAGGACTTCTTTTATTTCTACTTTACATAAATGGCACGTCTCATTCATTGAAAGACAGCATTAAAGTTGAAATGAAACAGTTGAAATCTTTGCTCATGATGTTAAAATCTTTACAGTCGAATCATTTAAAGTATCGACAATATAATCTTCTCTAAATCTAGTGATCAGATGGCTAGCAGAATTTCAACTAAATTTGTCATCAGCTGCATTTCGGCAACAATAATCCAAAATATAGATACAGGATTATTGATAAACTTCTACTCAAAACAGACAACTGGATCAAAGAGTTGAAATTTACTGAAACTATAATCGACATTCTCTGATTTTTCCAGGTTTTTCAGATTGCTGGACACTCTGTTGAGCGTTCACCTGTTGAGAGAGTGTGCTCAACAATCGTCCAATTTCCGCAATTTATGTCGGATTATTCGAAAATATCATTAAAAACGAATATGATGTGATGTGACAAACACTATTGACCTGAAATGCTGTTTCGTATCGAAAATGTCCTTAGAAAATTAAAATTTAATTAATTGAAAGACAAGCACATAAACTAAAAATGAAATCTTTTGAAATGATTCCAAATAACAAAACTGTAAAGCAAGCACTACATTAAGATTTTTTTCTAGCCCATGCAGGGCTGGTATTTTTGAGCCTACTCAACTAAGCCTTTATTTGACAATTCGACGTCAATAGATGTCGATATCTATACTTTGTATAGGAAACAAAGTCGGAACCGTACGGTTCCTAAATTTTAGAACCGGAACCGTTATTCTAGAAATCGAAGAACCGGAACCAGAGCCGGAACCGATACTCTTTAAAATCAAGAACCGTTGCACCTCTAATATTTTTTAGTACTTTGTGATTGATGATTAGGCTTTGCAGAGTCAACCAATTGCACCTGAATCTAATTTTTTTAGAAGCAAAAATTTTCATCTCGGATTATTCTTGTTAATTTTTTTTCAAATGAATCTATATAAACTCGTGATGTGCGCCAGAAAAATTTCCATATCCGGACATCCGTGTTTTTTGCACCTTCGGATATCCGGATATTTTTAATGTTGGTAAAAAGAAGTCACATATCAAGTAACAACACACTGGTTCAACTACAATACTACTGAACCTTTTGTTCTTTTGTAGTTGAAACTTTGTGTAATAATGTGGGGACAGGGCCGTGCACAAGGGGGGCGGGGGGGCGGCCGCCCCCCCCCGTTGAGGCAGTAACTCTAAACCGAAAAGATGCCTTTTGGTGGACTTCAAAAGGTCAAAATCTCAAAATTCTCCGGCGCTTCGCGCCGGTAATTATAACTATATTCTATCAGGCGCGGCCCTTAGCATTATCTACTTCGACTTACTAATTAATGCTCAACAGTTTCTATCAATCAAGTTAGCTCGTTTCATTTTCTAATCGTTTACAGTCAATTATGTCGCCGAAAATAGAGATTTTTCATCAAGTCTCTCAATTTTTTCTCTCGATGATTGGAATTTTTTAAACGATTGCAATCTGAACTTTTGCGTTTATTTGAGGTGGAAATTGAAGACATTACTCTAGAACGCGACTTCAAAACATTTGTTCAGGAATTATCTGTTGGAAAGATTTATTTTTCAGCGTTTTAGAATACAAAAACCCGAAAATTTTTCCGGCGCTACGAGCCGCAATGGGAGGCAAATTACGCTTCATCAGTCTGATTTTGATTTATTTCCCAGCATTATGAAGGTTCATTTTCCAGCGTTTTAGAAAGTGAAAATCAAAAAATTTTTTCCGGCGCTCCGCGCCGAACCATTCTATAGAACACCAATATATTCTTCATGAGCTCATTTTGACTAACATAACCAGAATTTTCTCAATTTTTTTCCTCATTTTTGCAGGTTTCTGACTACAAATACAACAAAATGCTTGGGTATGCTCCTAAAATGCATAAAAAAGCATCTGTAGCTACATTATAAGCGTTTTTAAAAATGTGGAAAATTTTTGGAAAATGAGGAAAAAAATTTTGGGTCCGGTTCTCATGTGGAAAAAATCTTCGCGGAAAAAAACGGTGATGCACACAGTATATCCGCGTTAGATCAACATTTTCTGGGGCTATTCAGTGAAAAAATCTAGTCCGCCCCCCCCCCCATGAAAAAATCCTGTGCACGGCTCTGTGTGGGGATATCCGTAAGCGAGCGCTTCCCAAGTGAGCGAATTCCCTATTGAGCGATTCCAAACGAGCGATAGAGAATGTAATAACACTTTCTTCACATTTCCCTTATTTCCCTTCTATTTTTCCTTGTATGTATTTCTTTTTTCTTTCGTTCTGTGTGTTGATTATGTTTTCGTTTTTGTATGTTTTTTCACTTTCATCTTTTGCCTCTGCTTTCTTCCATTTTTTTCATCGTCCTTTAGTTCTTTCTTTTTCACTCATGAAACAATACATTACAAGTTCTCATTTTCAATGAGCATTGTCTTCCAAATAATTCTTATACATTCGGCACGCTCTATTTCCTATTTAATTTCATTCCTTGTGACTTTTTCTTCATTCTTACCTACTTTTCGTCTTATTTTTTGCTTTTACTTCTTCACCTTTCTCTTTTTCTATTCTCCTGATTCTTTCTTTTTTTGTCATTCTTTTACATTATTTTTTCTGTCTTCCTTGCTGCTCTCTTCATCTTGCTTCTTCCTTCTTGTCACATTTTTCATGTTTATTTTGTTTGATGCTTTTCCGCCTATTTTCACTTATTCTTAATGTCTTCATTTTTGTTGACGTTTCTTTTTTCTTGATCTTTTGTTTCTTCCAGTATTATTTTGTTTATATTTTACAACGATCAAAGACTCAGGCATGCCGAACTGTGTAAGAATTATACGGAGGACTACGGTTATTTAAAATGAAAACTTGTAATGTATTGTATCATGAGCAAAAAAGAAAAAAATTAGATGATGAGAAGGAAGAAAATGAAAAAAGGAACAGACAAAGGATGAAAACGTAAACACATACATAAACGAAAACATAAGCAATAGACACAGAAAACGAAAGAAAAAAGAAATACATACATATAAAGAAAAACATAAGGTAAAGAAGGAAAATATGAAGAAAGTGTTATTAAATTCTCGATCTCTCGATTGGAATCGCCCACTTGAGAATTCGCTCAATTGGGTATTCGCTCACTTCGGAATCGCCCATTTGGGAATCGCTCACTTGAGAATCGCTCATATGAGAATACCCCATATAGTAGGACCTAACTTCTCAGTAACCTTTACTTTCTTCTTGAACAATTAAAATATCCGGATACACCCGGATATCGGGATATTTTTTCACGACCGGATATCCGTTTTTCAAAATATCCGTCCGGATATCCGACGTACATCACTAATATGAACCAATAACCTGCGCTATACGCACGCACTTTTTATCGAGTTGAGCGTAGCACTTCGACGAACAAATCGAGGGAGAAAAAATTTCCGCCACCGATGCAGGTTCATTGTTTGTTCAACAATTTCTACGGATTATTTTATTTTATGAGGCTTATTTGAAAAGGAATTGACTATAGGATGAGGAGTAGATCAATTGCTAACATTTGCTAGATTTCTCAGACTATGCAAAATGTTCACCATATGTTGTAAACAGTGCATTTTCAATAAATCGCGCTATATATATCAATTTCAATAGGATTAGCAACGGAAGAGTTTGATTCAAATTACATTGCCTTGAAACTAACTGCAGTTAAAATTAAGTACAGTAAACCACTGCTGTTCAATGTCAATATTCACTCCATCATAATGAAAATTGGATGATCAGCAGTGTCGTCTGAAGACTGATACAATGAATGTGTCTAATTTTCTATAAATGCTTTCAAAAAGTTACGGTGGATCAGAGGTCCCCAAGGTCGAAAATTTAGGTAGGGGTAAAATCGTAAATTTTAAGGGTAGTACTTGAAATATGCCGTGACCTTTTTTTTTGCTCACCTTTTTTTGCCAAGGAAGGGGGAGTTGTAGTACTCTAACCACATAGAACTTACATAAATGAATAATGCCCTTACTTTATGCTTTTTACAGTCAAAAAACATTTACTGGTTTAACTCCATTTTCCAGCTCCCAATCGTGCAACTTTAATGCACTAATTATACGTACAGAATAGTCACACTTTGAAGACTGTTGTGCCAACTGATTCCTGTACATTTCAAGAATCGGGCACAAAACAAACGTTTGGAACAGTATGGGCTTATCCCATCACTGATTAGGCTTGGAAAAGTGCTTCGAATTGAAAGTCCTGATGCTGAATGTGGCTTTAGTATTATTAATCCCATTAGACTATGAACTACGAGTTTGAAACCAAGTACCACTCCTGATCCACGTCAACAGACCTCACATGTCTCAACTCATAGCAGGAAAGTATGCCGCAGCTTGGGTAACCATACGCGCACAGAAGACCCAACGCAGAAGCGGAGAAAAGGAAAGGAGAGCATGAAAAGGCAGAATTTTAAGAACATAATGTTTTTCTTCCCAACGAGTATTTTTTGATTAATCACATATACATAAGTCATTCATTATTTCATCTCCTAATTATATTTATACTGATTTCCTACAAGTAGTATATATTAATGTACTGATATCCTTTCCTAAAAATCGCTATATGGCACAGAAGTTGCATACTTTCCCATTATCATTTGCTCAGTAAATGTGTCAAAAAGAGCAGTGAGTAATTCCTCAGAATCACACATTCTTCAATTTTTCTCGAATTAGTATAACCTACTGGGGAGAGGATGAAGTCTACCAAAATTTTTTGGTATAGTGAGCTGTTTTTATGGGGGTAGTAAATGAATTTTCAAATCTAAGACGGGGGTAAAACCTCCCCCCATGGGGTGCTCTGCGGTGGATGGTAGCTACTATTTAATATTTTACGATGGTCGGCTAAACGCCTGTGTTGTAGTGTGTTTTCCGCCGATTTTTTCATTATTTGTCAAAACGCGTCACAGGCCCGCAGGTGGCAAGTGGAGAGATCAACGCGGACCACCAGTGGCCATCTTACTGTAGCGCACGTCGGTACGCGTGCGCTGGTCTCTCTCTTCACATCAATAACGTATCTTTTACGTGTGTTTTATTTTTCTCGTCACTAGTTGTGTGCCCCGCCGGCCACCACTAGTTTGTATTAGCCGCCTTCCACCACGCCTATTTCGCCTTACTCGCCCGTGCGTGGGAGTAGATTTATTGTTGTTACTTTATTTTTCGTTTCGCCCGTCGCCTTGTCACGTAAGTTTCGTACATTTCTTTTATATCGTAATAAATAGGTAGGAAAAGTCTTTCCTTTCTAGTTAGTGAGAGAACAGGGAGACAATTAAAGAAACTAGGTTTTCTTTGATTGTGGGGGATAATTATTATCGTCGGGGTTTAGGTATTAGTAATTGAGTAATCGGGTAAACGTGGGTGTGGGACGCACGTACATTAAGGCCGCAACCTTGGAATCCCAATCCTGCTCACGCCACATCATCCCCGACCGCAACCAAGATATAACACTGGTGACCGTTTGGATTGTACGTTGCCGCTCCCCGCTGTTGCGTTGCATCCGAAGAAATTAAAGAATTCAAAATTCGACCCCGCCGTAGCTGCGCCAAAGGGTACAAACGAGGTTATTACACCTTGAGAAAAAAGATGCCAACGGTAAGCCACACGCCACCGGACTTCACTCGATTTCCGTCGCGCTCCAGTTCTCCAAACAACGCTACAGCCGCACGCCGCGCTTTAAGTTTTGATCAGATGATGTTGCCGCGACCGTCAAATATTACGCAATCTACAGCGGTCCCCGCGGTAAGTCTCCCGCCCCATAACCCGCCCTTGTCTAATTTCAGCACTCCCGCGCTGGACGGGACGGCACAGCCGCAAGCACCGCTCATTCCCGCAACCGCGGCGACCAACATTTCCCAAACTCCGCGGTTTGGAAACCGAAATATTCATGCCGCCGCCGAAAATCGTCTCAACGCGCCGCCCGCATCGCAAATGCCGCCGCCGCCCGCGCCGGCTTGAAGTAATGATGACCAAATTGTCGCCAGAACCGACTCTTCCGAATCCTTTGTCAATATTGAACCGCCGCAAGCCCCAGCCGCCACCCGGGCTTCAGTAAACGATCACCGCAGCAGTCTCGCTATCGCAAACGCCAACGAAGTCCAAAATTTTCGAATAGAAGCACGCGACGCGCTGGAACAACTAAACACCGCCGCCGCGCGTATAACCAACAATGTCCCCACGGTACAAACCATTGATCAAATTATCGGCGCCGTCTCCGATCAATTCCAAGCCCAACAATTACGCATTCAACGCGAAATTCAAGAACAAACAAAAGCCACTAATGCGCGTTTCGCCGCGCTCGCCGAGCAAATGCAACAGTTGATTTCAACAACCGCCTCCGCGACGCACGCGCGTAATCCGCCTACACCAAGACCGCCGCCGGTGTCCTCACGGTTTCACGGCGAGGAAACAAGAGATGTTTATATCCCTAACGAAACTCTCCGTGAAACTGAACCGGCTCCAGTCTTTGGCAGGCTACCAAACCAAGTCAAACCCAAAGCACCGTCGACGGATACCTTATATAATAACGAATTCGCCCGCAATACGCGCGCCGATGAAGATTTACACCGTTCCGCGCTTCAAAGACGCCCACCGCCCGCGGCCAATCAATTTGGCTTTTCAGATTATCCACCCGAGGATTATTATGAACACCCGCATCCTAGGTACGACATGCCGCGCACGTCTCATCGTGAAGAAGATAGCCGCATCAAAACAATCGTCGACAATATGCATCCGCTAATAATTGACGGCGCCGCAACAAATAAACGCCTGTTACGCTTCTTCATACGACTGGAAAATGAGTTCGGCTACGACGCCTCCAATCACGTAAAGATGAGTGCCCTCCGCCGACTCACCCGCGATACGCCGAGCGACATGATCCAAGATATGACGCGGTACGAAGACGCCAAACATTTGCTTATGTTCCAGTTGGCGCCCGATTGCAATCCAATGACTCTTAAACGCGAACTCGCGTCAATCACGCCAGAAGCTGGAGAGGAACCCGCCGCATTCTTGAGTAAGGTGATGACTTATGTACAACTATTATATCAGCATGAAGATCAAACTTTCCGGCATAAACAAGTAATTGATACCTTTTTGACAAAAATGCCTGTTTTCTATCAACTCACAATTGGCGAACAAGCAAAGGGTTTCACAAATGTTCAACAATTGGCCGACGCCGTAGCCAAAGCCCGTAGTGTCCTCAACGCAACTAAAGCCGAAATCGGAACCGCGGAACGACCCATTCTGGTAAATCAAGCCGATCAAGATGCACCACCTCCGAAGTCGCCGCAACCATTTGACCGCCGTTTTGAACGCCGCCGCAGCATGGACCGTCCTCAAAATCGCTACCGCGAGCGCTCTCCCTCAATGGACCGCAGGACGCAAAACACGGCGATGCAGCCCAATAAATTCGTCTCTTTCCAACCACAAGCAATTGAACCACCGCCGCCGCAACCACCGCGCACGGAGATGCTTCTGGAACAATTGATTCAACGATACGACCGCGACTATGAAGAAAGAAAATCTCGACAACGCCCTGAAGAAACGGCCCCCACCAATCGGCAACAAAGTCCGCGCCATCAATCTCAAAACAGAGAGCCGTACGCAAACCGCTTCGACAGATCCGCCAGCAGAGACCGCGCACGCACGACGCAACCTACAGGTCTGTGGTGCGACGCTCACAAATCCCGCACTCACAACACAGAAGATTGCGTCTGGCTCAAACGGCAAAACGCTCAACAATCAGCCCGACTTGAACCAAATCGCTCAAATTACGTCGCCCAACCACGGCAAGTTGACTTCCGAAATAATTCAAACGACGTCCGTGGACAACGCGATTGGCGACCCCGCCGCGGAGGACCGCCCCAACGAGGAGCGAACTACGCCCGCGGCGCGCGAAACCATTTCTATGAAGGTAACCCTATACAATGTCCAAATGATTTCATTCAGAATACATACGCCGTCTACCCGAACCAACAATTTCCGGCGCCGTGGGAACAACATATTCATTACAACGCGGTACCTGCTCCATACGTCACAACGCCGACGGATTCATCGCGTGCTAGTTCTCAATCTTCAGAAATGCAAATTACCCTACCCGCCCTTCCGGCACCAAACACCGCGCCAGTACCTGCGCTCGAAACACGCGTTAACAATCATTCAACGTCCGCGGCCAATATGGTTGTTCCATCCAAAGAAATCGCTTCCGCCGCGCCTATTGTTAGCCCCAGCATCGTCCGTTGGAATGCAACAGGCCGCGCTTTTCAAGATCCCTGTCATATTCGTTCGTCCGTTTGTCAAATTGATAATCTCACACCATCTTCCAAATCGTTTGTTCGCAAGTACGCTTCTACGAGAGCCTTTCAAATCCCAATCAAAATTGGAGCCGTCAAAGCACATGCGCTCATCGATACAGGTGCCCAATGTTCCGTCCTCTCATCAGGTTTGGTCAAACGCGCTTTCGACAAGCAATCGCTTCAACTCCCGATTTGTGGAAAAATCAAAGTAGCCGACGGCGCCGTAGTCAACGCTCACGGCCCGGTAGTTGTCACAATGGAATCCGCCTTCAGAGAGCACATGATCAAATGCGTAATTCTTGACGACGACGGAAACGATCAATTCATCATCGGAACCGATTTCCTCGCGCACCCCGATATCCACGCCATTTTAAATTTCAAAGACAATTATATCGAAATTCAAGACGTTAAACTGCCGCTCAAAGTAATCGCCTCGATCCGCCCGCAAACGGAATTATTTCTCAACGCCGCTAACGACAACGTTTTAGAAGAGATACCAGAAGACGAACGAGTAAGTTGTTATGATGATAAATCTGATATTTTTAGCCAACCCGAAGAAATCGAAGTCGAACAACCGATTCGGCAGGCTCAACCTGGTCCACACCAACCGCCCCCTAGGCGGTTGGAGGTTACTGAGCTCGCCGAACCAATTTTTCTCGTCGCCCAAGCTTCCACTTCGATTTCGCCGCACTGCCAACAATGGGTCAAAAGTAGCGTTTTTCCCACAACATCGGCGACAGTGCCCGACGTGATTGTACAACCACTCGCCACGGATAACGTTGCCGCAGAGCTCCCAGTCGAAACCGCAGTGGTCAACATCACCAATGGCCATTGTCCGCTCCTTTTCATCAACAATACGCCGAACAGTATCAAACTCCGACCAAATCAACTCATTGCGATGGCAAAGCACACGCTGGAGTATTCCGAAACCCACGCCGATTGTCAGATAGCAACCGCCGCCGCCGACCGCGACTTAACCGACCACGAGCCGGCCGCATTGGATAAATCATTCCCAGGCACCACCGCACAACAAAAGCTGGAATACGCCCTGAACAAAATGACGGAAAAGACGTATGTTTCTACCGCGCAAAAAGAGAGAGCCCTCAGGATGCTCCGACAGCACCGCGATGTTTTCAGTCTCCCCGGCGATAAACCAACTATCACTAGCGAATTAACCGTCAGCATCGACACCGGCACCGCGAAGCCCGTATCCCGCCATTATTACCGCGCCGCAATGGAACAGCGACCGATTGTACGCCGTCATATTCAAGAAATGCTTGACAATGATTTTATCGAACCATCCCGCTCACCCTGGGCCGCACCGCTATTTTTGGTAAAGAAAAAAGACGGCTCGTGGAGACCCGTTGTTGACTACCGCGGAATCAACGATGTTACGCCGAGCGACAAATTTCCGATCCCGCGCATCGACGACTACCTGGACGCGATGGGACAGGCAAAATTCTTCACTACGTTGGACCTCAAAGCAGGGTACTGGCAGGTACCTCTCGACCCCGACTCCCGCGATAAAACAACCTTCATCTGCCAAGAAGGTTTGTTTCGTTTCAAAGTTTTACCCTTCGGCTTGAAGAACGCGCCCGTGGAATTCCAACGCTTAATGGAAAGGATCCTTCGCCCGTATATCTGGAAAATTTGCCTCGTTTACATAGACGATATTATTATTTTTTCGGATTCGTTTGAAGAGCATTTGGAACACCTTCAAATCGTTTTTGACGCCCTCCGCGCCGCCAATCTCACGCTTCGACCCGACAAATGCGAGTTTCTGCCGCCGCAAGTCAAATTCCTGGGACATCTTCTTAGCGCCCGCGGAATCGCCGCCGATCCCGAAAAAGTCAAAGCGATCGCCGAATACGAATTTCCAAAGACTAAAAAAGGTATGCAAAGTTTTTTAGGTCTAGTTCAATGGTGCAAGCGATTCATTCCGAATTTGGCAACCTTGTCCAGTCCATTGTACGGACTCTTACGCAAAGACGCCCAATACTTCGCCACGGATGAACACCACGCCGCCTTCAAAGGCATCAAAACAGCCCTTACGTCGTCACCCTTTCTCCGCTATCCCGTCTACGATGGCAAAGCTCAATTCGTTATTCAAACTGACGCCAGTACGACCGCCATCGGAGCAATTTTGTATCAAGAAAACGAAAACGATCAATGGGTCATCGCCTACAATAGTCGCGTACTCACCGATGCCGAAACCCGCTACAGTACAACTGAGCGTGAATGCCTGGCCATTGTCTACGGCTTCCGGATGTACCGCCACTATGTGTACAGCCAGAAAGTTATCGTCCGCACCGATCACAAGCCGCTCGAATGGCTCAAAGACGAAAAACACCGAAACTCACGACTACAACGCTTCGCGATCAGTCTACAAGATTACGATTACAAAGTGGAATATGTTAAAGGTAAGGATAATGCTTGTGCTGATTTTCTATCTAGGAAAGATGACTGCGACAAATGCCCGATCCAGAACGCTGAAAACTTGACCGCAAAGATCTTCCGTGAAAATTTTCACCCTGCTGGTGCAACTACGGAAACCGACTTAACGGTACCGGAAATACGCCCAGCAGTGGCTTCCCTACCCACGGAGGTCGACGCCGAAATCAACGCCATCACCCGTGCAATGACGAGAAAAACCATCAGTTCACCCACACTCTCTAATTCAATGCCTAAAGACGCCGACCACGAACCGCCTCCGGCCGAAGCCATTACAATCGCCGCTCACGCAGAAGTTCGGAAAGCTCAAGCCACAGATCCAGCCATAACGAAAATTGTCCCCACCCTCAAAGCAGATAACGCCGCCAAACACCCGCCGATTTTCTTCCTCGAAGATCAACTTTTATACCGGCAAATTAAAGATGTCAAGCAATTAGTCGTACCTGTCTCCATGGTCGACCAAACTCTTCACCAATTCCACGGCGCCAAAATTTTGAATCATCAAGGGACAAATCGGACGCTAGCCGCCATTAAAGCTCACTTTTGGTGGCCCCGCATGGAAGAGGACGTTCGGGATTGGATCAAAACCTGTAAAATTTGTCAACTAACAACGCCGCGCACGTCACCGCCTCCGCCCTTGTTGCCAATTCAACCCAAACACCCATTCGAAATCGTGGCAACCGACATCGTCAATATTTCGCCAGTAGGTGAGAAGCGTCCCTACATTATTGTTTTTCAGGATTATTTTACGAAGTTCGTATCCGCGCACCCGATACCGGATCAAAAAGCCTCAACAATAGTGGAATGTTTCATCAACAACGTCGTCCTCACGCACGGTAGCCCACTTGTACTCCTTTCCGATCAAGGCGGATGCTTTACGTCAAAACTCATGCAAGATATTTGTGAACTTCTCAAAATTCGAAAAGTCAAAACAACGGCGTACCACCCCCAATGCAACGGAATGGTCGAACGTTTCAACCAAACATTGATCGCCCAACTCAAAAAGTATACCGCCGACGATCCAGACAACTGGGAGCGATACCTGCCCTACGCCGTATTCGCTTACAACGCCACGCCGCATACAGCCACACGACATTCGCCGTTCAGTTTATTACGAGGATATGAACCGCGCATCACTTTCGACTACGATTGCGCCCGCCGTCTCACCTTGCCGTTGAATTACGACGCTTATCAACATATTCTAACGCAAGCCCAACTCAAGATGCATGAAAAGATCAAAGCTAATCTCGATGCCGCAGCAGCCGCCAGCAAAGAATATTTTGACCGCAAAGCTCGAAGACGCGACTTCGCCGTCAACGACTTAGTTCTTTTGACCAACACGCGAAAAGCCAACAAGATTCAACCCGACTTCATCGGGCCTTTCCTCATCACGGACGCTTCCCGCGCAGCCGAAAACGTTGTTACCATTGACGCACTCGACGCGCCCGGCCGCCCGCAGACCGTCTCCATAACGCGTCTCAAACCGTTCATTCCACGACCGGCAAAGAATATTTTTGACAACGAAGAAGGTGGACCCCGCACGCCCCACACTTCCCGCCGGCAATAGTTCGCTTTGAAATTTTCCTTTTGTGATACGGCGCTCATCACGCCGCGTTGTACATAATCTTTGTGTTTGTTTAATTTAGATCATGGCGACCTCGATAACGAGCAACGATGCACGGCAGTTCCAACGTTTCCACTCAATCCGCCGTTATTGCCTTCAACGACTTTACAATGTCACTTTACATCCGGCCCCGGTTTCCACACTTACGCAATAGGAGGGGGTTTCTTCTATAATGTTAGGTTCTGTTGGCGCGAGGCCATTCGGTTTACTTCCGCCCGACCCTGGCCGCTATCACTCTCATAAGACTAATTGGGAAAGGTTGATTTTACTCTCCATTAACATAGTGGTGTTTGTGTTGCTTTTCGTAATGATAGTGTTTGCATTTTCCTACTTTACACTTTCTTCACCTTTCAGCGGCTCATTCTTTTACTATTTCATTTCCATCTTTCGCTTCCATCAGCAATAGTCGCATTTTCCAGCTGCTCTCAAAAATTTTATTTTTCAATATGACGACGCCGTCGACCGCATCATCCTCCACGGCCGACGACCCTCCGCCGTATCGCGAATCGATAAACGTAAACGAACGTTATGTCCCCTGGGCCGAACGGCAGCCCCACCAGAACGACCTAAGTTTCGCCTGCGACGGTATTTTCTCATTTTATGCTTTTGCTGCTTATACTTGCATGCTTTTGCTTGGGACCCCATGAGTATCTCCCCCTCTGTAGTCCTGGGTCAGAGTCCCATGGTCAGCCGCCGCGATCCCGTCATCGTCAAGTTGTGGCCTTCTCAGTCCACAACCGGCCGCTGCCTTGATTTCCGCATACCACAACTCTCGTTATCTCGCTATTGTAGCCCGATCCAGTTGTCCACGTGCGCCCATCAAGGTGACATCGCCGCCCAAGCCAACGCCGCCTCAAAGCATATGTCCTTCTAACGAATTGACGACACCACAGCGCTTCCCTCTTGGTTCACGTTTACATCATCCTTCAAACCCCATGTCGTTCATTCGACGTGGCGTCCCATGTGTCACTGATGAGTATCACATTCGCTCTTGTTTAGAAAACAACGTCAAACGCCTAACTCGCGTCGCCGATTTGGAGTCGTGGTACATTTCCATGTACGCGCGACCCCCGAACGTCTTGCCGCCGCCGATTTTCCTTTCACCCGGAAGTTTGGGGCAGGCCTTGGCCGTCCAACCCACACCAAACTTCCGTGGCTACACGCTGGTCGGCTTTGACACCAAATCAATCACGGCCGCCGATTTCAAACAGTTTCAATGCACCGTACAAATGCCAGCCGACCCCAACGCGTCTAGTTACCCCCGCTACGTTCAACTCGCGTTTCCGAATGGCACAATGTTCGTCTTCGAAACGTTCACCGCCACCCCAGAAGACTGGACCGCGCTTTTCGCCCTAGTCGACGGCGACCACACCATCGTAGTCTCTTTCGATGGAGCCGACGACTGGGCGGGAATCTACGCGCTTCTGGGCACTCAATTTCGCACCGACCGGCAAAAGAAAAACAAAGATCCTGTCGTGAAAGCAATCCACTTCGACGCGTACCGCGTCATTCGCAATATCGACATATCTTCGCCAATGTACGAGTTGGCCCGCCGAATCGGTTTCTTTCCGGAAAAACGCACGCTCAAAGCCACAGTCTCCGCAATGTGGGCGCTAGACGTCTCAAAGCTCACCTTACGCTTTCCTCACGCTCTACGCTTTTTCAACAATCCAGCAACGTCATTTCTACAATCCGACGTTTTGGCCTACGCGGCCCTCGACGCCTACTATCCGCTGCTATTGTTCTTGGCGTTCGGTCGTTACGGCTTCATCCCCGAGGTCTACAACGCGCCCGCGTTGTTTCCCCACGACTCGTTGGACGCCGCCGAAATCGACCATCTCGCTGAATACGTCATCGCAACTTTTCACAACGTCGCGCTGTCGGATGTCTTGCCTCCCGACTACGCCAACCGGATCTACCCGACTACGTCGCAAGTGGCCTTGCCCGCGATCATGCGAGACGAAGTTCTTTCGGCTTATAAATTTTTTATGTATGATTGCACATCGTCCGACCACGGTCGGTCTTTCTGTTTAGGAACGGTTCCCAACGGCTTCAAAGATATCAAATCCTTGACGCGGACAACTCACCCGAAGCTTCTCCCCGTTCCGAAAGTGCCGAAAAAGAAGAAAAAGAAACAGAAAGACGAATGGAACAAATCACCAGACGTCTCCGACGATGAAGACCCGGCTCTCAAACCACAATCGGTGTTCGACGATCCCAAACGTCTTCAAGCAGCCGTCACGTCGGCCATGAAAAGCAATCTCATCCACCGCATCATCGAGTTGCTCAACTTCCCGCTTTCACCGATATACAAGTTGGCCGTCCGCGATCGTATGCCTTACAACGATCCCAACTTGCCGCCGCTTCCCCACGAAGTCGAAGATCTTTGGACCGAACGCGTAGCCGCCGACCAACCCCTACGCGAGCGCACTTATAATGGTACCCATTATCGTTATCACCCCTCAACCATCCTTAATTTTTTACAGATTGATGGAGAATGGTTCCGGAAGCTAACGACTTTTATGCCGTTAGCAGCGCTCCTAGCTTCACCATGTTCCCCCGCGGAATACGCCTGGGTCAATGACGTCCTCCTCCGCCACGCGCAATCAATGACGCCAGATACACGTGCCGTGTTCTACGAATGCATGTGGTACCGCAGCGACGGCAACCCCAATTCGCTTCTCACGACTTGGATGAACCGCATTCCGGAACGCGAGCCCAGTTTTTCGGCCGACTCGAGCACGTACATATGCAACCGCTTCGCGTTACGCCCGATCGTGTTTGACGAAAACTTCCACATGGAAACGTCGGTCGAAGAAGTTGAAATCGATGAAAACGATTACACGGCCAATCCACATAGCCGTTTCCATTTTTATTCGACGTTCATCGCGCTCATCGACCATCAAAACCGTCTTTCGTTCCCCGCGCCGGTGTATGCGTACCCCATGCCGACTACGGCTTCGGTGCACACGCTCACCACCGAGGAACTTCTCGACCGCCCCACCGACGTTGAAGTTGAACCCGCCGACGATGAACTACTTGAAACGCCAATCTTTGATCTCAACATAGCGAAGCTGCCGCCGTCAACGGACGTGTCGGCCCTTCCTATGGTACCCGCGCCCTCCGATATCACTGCAACCGCTACGCAAATCAACGATTTCCTGAAACTGACGCTCGATGAAATTTCCAACATCGCTCCGGCCCCGATGGACGAGTCCACACCCGTCCAACCCGCCGCGATTGACTCCGAGACAATGACGTCAGAACAAATGTTGACTGACATACCCGAAGAAAGTACGGTGGACCAATCCACGTCTATGGACGTCGCCTCTATGGAACCAGCCGCTACGACAATCACCACGGCACCCGCCGTGGATCCACGAATATACTTGGCGACGCCGGCCGTTTTGCCGGGACCTCCGCTTATTGCTACTGTTGCCGCAGCCAGATATAGTGCTCCTGTACGTTTTTCGCAACAGTTTATTTCAGCTCCGCAATGGGACGCTTTGGCCGCAGCACTGACCGCGCATCATTTCCCGCCACCGCCGCCAGGTATGTTATTTCCCGAGCACCAATGGAAAGATTTCCCCGAATCGTTGAAGGAACAAATACAACAAATTTTGTTGCCGCAACCGACGTTGATCGCTCCGGCCCCGCAAGTAGCTCAAATGGCTCCTGCGATGGCCCAACCCGTCACGCAACCACCGGCCCCGTTACCGCCACCGGTCATTACGCAACCGCAAGCGATCTCGCAACCGCCGCAACCAGCGATTCTACCGCCGCCGACGGCGCCTGTGGATGTCCAAACCCCACAGGCATCCAGCACGTCCGTGCCGGCTTTAGATCGCTATGGTAATCCCATCCGAAGACCCGGGCGGTATGAACATTCGATAAAACGAAAACAACAGCTCCAGGACTAATCAGCGTACCGCAAATCTCACAAGACCAAAACATCGGACGAACCGAGTACACGGCGTACGCCGCCACCCAGCACTTCGCGTGCTGAGCGCGGCCGAACGCCCAGCGAGCGCACCACTCGACGCCGTGAACAACGCGATAAGCAAAGAATCCGCGAAGAAGCCGCACGCTCTTCGCACGCTACGTCAACGCCGAAACCCAAACGCGATTCTTCCAAAACAACAGCGTCGGCAACGTTACCGCCACCTGCTCACAAGACAGACAGTCACCGTTCACACCACGAGTCCCATTCTCGTGATGACCGCCACCGAAAAGAAACGAAACAAACCCCAGCAACCGGCAGGGATAGCCGCCAACACGAACGCCGCGATGACGCGCCGCCGCATCGTACTCAGAGCGAACAAACCCGTAAGGTGCACACAACGGGTTTCTACGAAGAACACTATCGCCACGGTTTCCGCCGCTCACCCACGAAATTAACCGACTATATTACCCATTACACCGAGACGCCGAAATCCAGCGCCGCCTGGAAGCTCTAAAGAATCCGCCGAAAGATGAATTTAAAGCTCCGCTCCCGCCGCCTCCTATGGACGTGGAGCCCGCAAAACCCTCGACTACGCCTACGGTAACGTCGCAGCCGCCCACGGCTCCGACAACCGCGGTAACCCACACCACGTCGCTGCCGCCTACGGCCCCGACGTCGGCTCCGGTTACTGCGGTCCAACAGCCGCATATGATCATCACCACCAAACCGGTCCTTGGAGTTCCGTTGCCACCAAGTTCCGCGCCAGCAATGAAACCCCGGTTGCCTAGCGAGGCTACGCGCTTGCCGAACTATACGCGATTCCGTACTACCGATAAGCCGCATACTGTTACGATTGTCACGCCGGGCTATCCGCCACATATTGACCCGGCCGTTGAATTTTTCTCACCGCGCACGATGCACGAGATGGTGCTGATCAATTTTTTCGGGGGCCTCCGCATTCACATCATTATGCCGGTGCACATACGCGCCACGAACGCCTCGTTGGCGCTGTATCAGTATTTTCGCGACCACTACCGCCCCTCGTACGTAGAACAGCAACCACCGATCTCGCACGCCGTTGCCACGGTAATATTGAAATGGGTCGCCAGTCTTTGGGCCGAGGAGCTCGGCGTCGTTGACGCCGTTCACACCGCCCATTTGACGCTTTTCCTCTACGAAGCTCGCGGCCTGGACAATCCTTCGTGCCTGCTCCAAGCCTACAACACCGCTGTCGGACTCATCGACAGCTGGATGGCTTACCCAGACTACGCACCGTTTCCACAGCCGCCCGAACTCGCTGACGTCCGAAAAATTTATTTACAATACCATAGCGAGACGGATCGCCCCGCGCCCCTGCTGCGTCGGCACGATTTCTCTGCCCGGTGGAATCTTTTACCACCGCGACCGTTGCCGCCAACAGGGACGCCGTCCGACAAACCGTCGTTAATCGCGACTCAGCTACCAGCGCCAGGCGTTAACCCGCTATCGCCGCTCCCGCCTCAAATGTCAACCTCGTCGTCTCGCCGCCGGGATACCTCTGACTACGGTCGATCCCGCTATTCTCGTAACTACCGCTTTGACGGCCACGAAGATCCATACGACCCCCACGGCTACCACATCGAACGCCAACGAGAAAGAGAACGAGAACGAGAACGAGACCGCCGCGATCCGCAACGAAATCACCGTTCAGCGTCCGACACTCGTTATCGCCGCCGCCACTGATCACGAGCTTTTGTACAGTAACTTTTTACTTCTTTTTCGTTTTTGTTGTTTTCTTTTAACCTCATTTTTCACACCGGTTGTTTATTTTCTAATCTCGTTCGTGCTTTATTATTTTGTACTAGTGATCCCAGCGCACGTGCAGCCGACGCTGCAAACACACAGTAAGTTGACCGCCGGTGGCCCGCTACACGCCCCCACTTGCCCCGTCTTTGTCCGTACACTTCGCCGCCGGGCTTATGGTCGCAGCCCCAAAAAATCGGCTCAAACTACCCCAACAACTCCGCCGGCCCCGCTGTGTGACGCCGAAGACTCTTCGGCAACCCCGGCGACGGCCTGTAGTGGCGGAGCCCTTCCCCTTGCACGTTCTTTTCGGTATTTCTTGACGATCGCTTAGGGCGATCTACTGCAAGGGGGGAGGGGTGTTGTAGTGTGTTTTCCGCCGATTTTTTCATTATTTGTCAAAACGCGTCACAGGCCCGCAGGTGGCAAGTGGAGAGATCAACGCGGACCACCAGTGGCCATCTTACTGTAGCGCACGTCGGTACGCGTGCGCTGGTCTCTCTCTTCACATCAATAACGTATCTTTTACGTGTGTTTTATTTTTCTCGTCACTAGTTGTGTGCCCCGCCGGCCACCACTAGTTTGTATTAGCCGCCTCCCACCACGCCTATTTCGCCTTACTCGCCCATGCGTGGGAGTAGATTTATTGTTGTTACTTTATTTTTCGTTTCGCCCGTCGCCTTGTCATGTAAGTTTCGTACATTTCTTTTATATCGTAATAAATAGGTAGGAAAAGTCTTTCCTTTCTAGTTAGTGAGAGAACAGGGAGACAATTAAAGAAACTAGGTTTTCTTTGATTGTGGGGGATAATTATTATCGTCGGGGTTTAGGTATTAGTAATTGAGTAATCGGGTAAACGTGGGTGTGGGACGCACGTACATTAAGGCCGCAACCTTGGAATCCCAATCCTGCTCACGCCACATCATCCCCGACCGCAACCAAGATATAACACCTGGTTTTGTAGTCTAAAATTCTGCAGTAAAAATTTTTTGTAAACCGTTTCGCGAACAGTTTTAATTCTTAGCTTTTTAATCTTCAAGCATTTTATAAAAATCTATCTGTTTTGGAGCTAATAGGATAAGAGTATTGTCAGCAGCAAAACTGGCATTCGACCAAAAATTTGTCCGCAGTACATTATAGCTTTAAATACAGAATCTGTAAAAAACGAAAAACCTCAAAGCTTATACGATATTGTGTTACTAGGATTTTTCACTTTTGCGCGGTATACTTATTGGAAAATGTGATTAAAATCAGAAACTTAAAGTTGCATGAAAGATCATTTCGTATTGTATATAGGTTCATGGGAAGACGCAAAAATTTTCGTATCTGTAATGCGAAGCATACCTCCCAACCTATCAATTTGGCCAATAGGCGACACCCATCGTCGCATGATCCTCGCCAAAAAACGTCCCGATAATTGTCGAGTCGATCGAATTCCAATCCCTCACCGGAAAACATTGTGAAAAAAGTGTGCCTCTAAATAACGAATAAAAATTTGCATAAAAAATACGCAAAAAACCGAGCATCCACCTGACTACCTACCGTGCCAACTTTCTCCTTGTTGATCAGAAATCTGGGAACATTTTTATTAACTCTGAAATGAAATTCCAAAATTTGAAAAATTGTAATTTTTCACAAAAAATTTTCTTCCGCCAACGATACATACCTGCCTGTTAGGGAACAGAACGGTTGCACTATCAACGACGTGCCCAAAATTAGTAACAAATCGCACTTTGGGAAGTCGGCGTCTGCCGATGTGAAAAATTTTCGCGGTAAACCTTCGCCGAATAGTACGACGTCAGGCTTGACGACTTTTTTACAAATCGAACATTTGGGTACTGTAGTCTTTTCGATATTGGCTGAAATGTGAAAGGAAGAGCAGTTTCACAGGAATGTTATCCCGTGATCATCGACCAGATGGAAACTCCCAGGATTTTCCAATCTTATGGCTATCATAAGGTCAGGGATACGGGGCACCAAACATTTGACAAGGATGAAAGCTGAAAAAATGTATATTTTCTGGTACGGAATGGCCATTTTTGAAGGGAAAAGGGTTAAAAATTTCAACTGTCCCACACTACCATTAATACAAATTTTCATGGATTTCGGGTGATAAGAAACATTTTTAAAACTGCTTTTCGACTAAAACGCTCAATGTTTTTTTAACTTTTTTCTCCGCTTCCGTTCATAAGGAAAATTTTCTCTACTCAGGTTCATAAGACTCATATTACACCGCAAGCTAGCATTCAGACCATCAGCGGCATTGACTCTCGGACTAAGTTACGCGTTACAAGAAGCATATACAGATGTGAACTATAGACGAGCATTATTCGACTATCTTATCGGAAGAACGCAACTCTAGAGCACATGCCCACCGTCCCGCTGTAGCCACTGTCTCACTATAGGCACCGAAGTATGAATAGACGTTCCATTATAACCACCAATCCAACAACATGTGAATGTTCTATTATAGCCACTGCCTCACTACAGCCAGCGAGATAATTCGAAAAATCAAGAGCTGATATTTGGTTTTTCAATATTTCAATCAATGCTAATTTGCTAATTGGGGATTATTACTTAATTGGTAATACTACTTGTATTGTTTGTCGTTGTTATTAATAAAATGATAGTTTAATATGTTTATAAGTTTCTAGATCACCATCTTTTTGAAATCTCCGACTTCTGTATTAGTTCCTATTAAAAGCGACAAATACAGGCATCCAAACACATAAAAGTATTCAAGAATTCTCACATAGTGCGCTAGACTTCTATCTAATTGATACGCTTTTTTAAAACAATAAAACAAATTTAAAACAGCACACAAAGGCGCGGTTGTTCGTTATTTTCTAATGGTGGCTATAGTGAGACGGGCCGTCATAAGCATCCATATACTTTTGGCTGGTAAAAAACCGAAAAATGTAAATTTTTCGATAAAAAATGGTATTTAGTCAAAAATGTCAATTTTTTGAATGACAATGCGGCGTTTGCTGGTGGTATGGATCTCACAGATCATTTTTTAACCCAAGCAGATCCGGCTCGACTAACAGTACAAAACGTATTTTTAATACAAAGCGATTCTTTCTAGAAATTGTTGCTCTTCACCAGCCTTATTATGAAACTATAAGTATCTACCGATAATAGTTTTTGACTACTATTTTTTTGATACAGCGTTACAGACTCACCTTTCAGCCAATCGAATGAATACTCTTTCTTGCAAGACATGCAGTGCGCCTTGTGAAAACTACCATGCGCTTCGATAACTTTATCTTCGGGTACGCCGGCCATGTGGTCTAACCCGTCAATGTTCTGCAAAGGAAAGTTACTTGGTATGTGACCATATATGTAATACATGTAACGGGGACTCAAGATCTCGGAGAGGGGGACTCGGGCGACTTTTTCGATGCCGGGGGTCACTGATTCTCCAAAATTTGGGGGGTCTCTAAACGAAAAATCTATTTTTCACTCAAAAAGTCCGAAAAACAGTTGAAAAAATAGTAATTTTGGTCTAAAAAACCGCAAAAAATGTATTCAAGGCGCGAAGCGTCGAAAAAACTGACGTTTTTGACCATTTTTTGTTCATATATTGACTTTTTCCAGTACCAAAAATGTAGAGGTCCCTATGACTACCATAGGGCTAGCCATAGGATTGGAAAATCCTGTCGCGGTCGTCCAACGGCTAGCCATATAGCCGACGTTCCTATAGCACTTCCCCCCTAATTACATTTATGTATGTGACTAATCACGCAGATTGAGACACTGCGAAATTCCATTGATGAAAACACAAATATTTTACTTCCCATGTAAGTGCAGTGCTTTAGACTGAATTCTAATGCTTTTTCCGTTGGTGTACCGTTTTAAAAAGGTTATTTTTCACGTCACATTCTATCATGTAAGGAAAAAATACATGTAGGCATTCTTCTACACCTACAACTGTAAGAACTCTCTATATCAAGCAAAAGTTTAACTTGACCTGGCAGGGAAAAATCAATTCATCATCACATTAGATTCCAAAATGTATTTTTTACATTCTGAAAGTCAGAAAAATTCACTTTTTTGACACAAAGAAAGAAATAACGAGAACAATAACGTCTATAATTTTTACGCGACTTGACATCTTTTGGCAATTAATCAATAAAATAGGAGCAAATACCAGCTTCGATTTTTCGTTCATTGCGGTGCTTCAGGCATCAAGAATACTTACATCTAAAGATTAAACATTCAAAAGTAATAAATAATAATTTCAAGGGAAACGAATCTTTGCTTTAGAGAATCATTGACCTCATAAAAAACGGATGGCAATAGAAAAATAACGTAGTTTTAACAGACACATTTTTTTTGTTGTGCAGAGAACATTTAGGGCATCTTCTGCACAGGACAGAAATTTTTGTTCGGTTAACCGTTCAAGTTTTGGGCGATTTTACTGGAGGTAACAACAAAAAGGTGCATTACCCGACGTTTTTGCATTTTAAAATGCAAAATGTGCGCGAACGATTGTAACATAATTTGCATCTTTTCCATCAGAATTTCGATAGTCAAGCGCATTTGTCTCATCGTGAGACTATTGAATATCAATACAGCGCTTCACCTATTTCTTGAATTTCAAAATTGCCATTTTCAAGTTCTTGAAATTAGTAAGAAGCCAGACTACTCAACAGAAAGGCTAGTTTGATAACATTCACTGTCAGCCAGTGACAAAAGTGTTTTTCGCTGATTAGTTTCAAGATGACTTTCTTAGGACTGCAGTCAACCAGTTTCTGCAGAAAGAAACGTTGCTACATCAGTTTTATCAGCTTTAACATTACCCTAGCGGAGAAGTAATTATACTCAGTATATGAAAAAGATTTTGCAAAATAGAGTGATTTTTCAGAATTATTTTTATTTGGAAAAGGAACAATTTGTTCCGGGAAGAAATTTTTTGCATGAAAAAAGCCTGCTCAAGATACGAAATGCTTTCGAAACGTCACATGTTTTAAATTAAATGTAAATTCGGAAAGTACAAAATTGGAAGAGTCGAAAATTTACATTGCGTTTTTGATGTTTGGAAGGAACTTTGTTGATGTTGAAGAAAATGAAAAAATATTAGTTATGGATCATCATTAGCAAACTAGCATTGCATTTTTCAACATAGATTAGTGAAATATGTGAAACTAAACCTTTGGAATTGAGTAGGCTTTGTTACGTTCATTATCTTCTTCAGCATTGCGGGCGACCAGCAGGGTCAAACAAGATCTGATGGGCGTCAAAAACCAACGTGCAGATATATGGTTTTTTTTCTTGTATCATTTTTTCGAGACAACGTAGAATGAACAGTAGAGAACATATATGGAACAACTACAAATAACAAAGATCAAAAATCTGCGTCAAAAAGAAGCAAGATTGAAAACATGAATACCGAATTTTTCGGCACGCCTATATCTGCGCTAAGCAGAGTCAAGAAAATTTTTGCACCAAACAAATTTCCTATGTTTCAGAAAAATTATTTTATAAAAATCAAACCAATTACAGTAATTTTTTAAAGATCTTCTTTAAATGTTGAGAATGACTTCTTTTCTATTTGGAAATTGTTAAAAGGCTAACACTGATGTTGTTACGTTTCTCAATGCGGCGATTGGTCGACTGCTGACGTAAGAACACTATCTTGAAGTTGATAAGCAAAAAAACTTTTGTCACTAAGTGTAATCAAAATAGTATTCTGATTTTTGAGTAATTTCAAGAACGTAAAGATGGTCAAAAAGTGTGTGTAGCACAGTAATCATATCAAAAAATGTCACAATGTTACACATCAAATTAACGTAAAGGACTGTGTCGTAAAACATGCAAATTATTGTAGTTATAATTTTTGAAAAAAGCCTAAAAATGCACAATTTTATCGAAATTTCAGTAGAAACACCCAAAAAACTTTCTGTTGTGTGCAGATAATGCTCAAAAAATTCCATAAGAAAAATGAACTGTGCATAAAAAATCTGCGTGAATATGACAGGCGAGTGAAATCGAAGGATAAAATCGTGACCCGAAATGAACAGATTTTTGGTGACACTAAAAATAGAAGTTGAGATAAAACCAAAGGCTAGTCAAGGACGACAGCAACGGGCTGCCCCATAAATAGGGGTATGAGGGGATACCACTCCTACCCTAAGTCCCAAAAATTGATCATTTGATGCCAAATTTTGTGAAAAATAACGTGTTCAGTAGACATTTAGCTACATCACCTCCGCAAATTTTTAACTTGACCTGTCTGGAAATCTGACTATGGAGATTGGAGACCTCTCTTACCGTCTGAGAGTAAGCATCGCACATAGACAGCAAGGAAAATCTGATCTGAAAATTGTGACCACCCAGGACTTTGCCAAAAATGAAGAGACAAAGTTTTAATTCACGTTTCCAATTAGATTCCAACGCGATTTCTCGACTCATACGAAATTTATAGCGTTTTATAACGAAAAACTCCAGCTTGCCTCCATACCTGTAAGAGTTCCGTTCGGTTGAGGGAGAGTTAACTCTAAATTCGTTGGGTATAGGCACCCAATTAATGCAAAATCCTGTCGTTTTCAAAAAAGTCGAAAAACAGCTGAAAATTTTCCCAAAAATTTTCGGAAGCCATTTTTTCGAGTTGGGGAGAGAAAGTCATCCCCAAAGCCCCCCTCCCCATCACAGGTATGCTCGCCTCGAGAAGAACAATCGCCCCAATTTGATTTATGATTGTGAGTCATCTTTTCGTCGTGAAAATTCTGTATAAGGCACAGAAAAATGCATAAAACTGACATTTTCAGAATGAGAATGATCCAAGAGGTTTAAAAAGCGTGGAATTTCACCATAAATATTCATTAAACAAGTTTTTGGGTAATAAACACAAATTTTAGAAAACATTTCGAGAATTTCGGTGTAACAAGAAAACTTTTTCTTCCAAACACCATTTCCTCATCTACATATTGACACTATCTCAACAAAAAACCGCTCTTACATTGCAACATAAAACCGTCAGGTGGCTATTACATGTACTCCTTGACCTACCGACCTGCGTGTAAGAACGTAACAGAAGGCCCTTATCGTGCAGGAGGCGTATGAAATAATGGCAAGGCGTCGGCTTCAATTCGACGGGCAATAATTGTTTGGCAAGGGCGAAGAATGGTTCTGGGTTGTACTGCAAAAAAATTCATTGGTAACCCCTCTTGAAATAATCCGCAAGCTGTTTTTTTCGTTTTTTTGCTGTTAGCTGATGCGCACTAGGCGGCGGATCTGATACCCACTCTTCTAAAATGCGTGTTTCAAGAATAATAATCCGAAGTTTTTAATCTAGTCTTTCAGAGAAATAAGATCAACTCATTAAGACTTGGAAACTTGGGATTCTAACTAAGTTGTACGAAAGAAGAAGCCTAATAAAACTTAATAGTCGTACGATAGTATAATTTCGCTAAAATTCACCTTGAAATAATGAATTTCGAACATTGCTTGTGGATGTGGCAAATTATACTGCCCCATATTGTCGTACAAACCTGTATTCGGGCTTCGGAAGTCAGGAATACCGGCAGCTGCAGGTGAAAGTATAAAAGATATAATCCAATTCGAAAAACAACCCCGGAAAAAGTCGTATATTAAAGCCTAGAAACCAGAGTAGATTCGAGATTTAGGCGATTTGAGTTAAGACTCAAAATTACTCATCAATAATAACATTTTTATCTGTCTGGAAGATCATCCAATGATTGGCACTCCCGCGTTCTTGAGTGAATATTTTCAATAGTAGTATTTGAACAACAATATCTTGAACAGATTACCATTACCGACAGCTCTGCAACGACAGATTTATATTTTTGAAAAGTAGAAATGTACTGAAAATGGACTTTTTGCTTATGACAAGCGACACTAAAGACTGTCACTTTCAATCGGCGTTTTAGAACTCCGTGTGCGCTTAAAGTAAAGTCCAATTAGTCAATGATATTCGCAAGTCAGAAGTCATATTCTTGCACAGATTTAAATAAGATCCATCGAATGATGATCAATTTGTTACATTTTTGGAGAAAAACAAACCTGTCCGCCGTTAAAAGTCGCTAGGGTTAGGTCAAACCAGGCACGTAGCTGGGTCTACTAATTTAGGGGGGACAAATTTTTTTGTAAGTATACACAGCACATTGTGAAGAACACACTGTACTGGTCATACTTAGCTATGAAAACTATTAGCTGCAATTTTTGCACAATTGAGATGTCAATTTATCACAATAGATTTTCAAAAATGTTTATTGCAAAATCGGAAATAAATGCTTATAAAAGAGTAAATTATTTAGACTAAGGCAAAACGAAGTTAATGGCACGGTCGGTTTTCATTGCAAAAAGATCAATTATTCTCGAATTTTCAAGAATTTTGCATCGTTGCTTGTTAATGTACAAGACGCAAGTTCAGTAAGTTCAGTCTTTTTATTTATTTATTTTTCATTTATTTAATTTAGCGTAACAAGATGTAATTAATGATCAGTTATGTAGTCTAAAATACAATTTGGGAGAGACCAGTCCCTCATTGTCCCCTCCTCAGCTACGTGCCTGGGTCAAACTCTAACTCAATCCCGACGCCGGTGGAGGTTTACATTTTTGTATGAAACTGATGCAGTAATGGTTTAATCTAATTGGCTCAAAAATCCTGTGAAGACCACTTCAGAGGTAAAAAGATCTTAGGATTTTTATCGCCGATTGTCACCGATTCCATCGAAATTTGACTGCCCCCGATTTTACTAATTCAGAAGTGAAAAAATCCGAGGATTTTTGTCGCCGACAGTCGAAAATTGTACCCGATTTTAATCCCAGGAATCGAGGATGAAATCCGGGAAACAGAACACTGATTTATTCTTCGGGACTGTCGCCGATTTTTTACATGCTAAGCAAAGGAAGCCAAGATTGCTCGAGGCACCATAAGGATATTTTCAGCTTTATCTAAACCTCAAAGAAATTCAGTGTATATGTGTATACAATCCACATTTGGGGGAATAGAATTTTGTTTAGCTATTTTTAGGTGCAACCTTATTTTGCTTTCTGTGAGGGAAATGTCTACACTCGTTTTTCCAAAATTTTTGATTGTGTCTCTATTCCCCGAACATCTATTTACCCCGAATGTTTCGATTCCACCAAATTCCCTACTCTCCGAAGTCCCGACTCCTCGAATAATGAATAGAATTCCCGTTTCTCCGAACAATGCATTAGTCCCCATTATCTGAACGTTCTGATTCTCTGAATACTGAATAAAATAGCATTCTCGATTCCCCGAATGATCAATAAAATTTTATAAATCGGCGACTGTCGCCGATTAAATCCTAAGAATCTGCAAAAGTCGGCGATTTCACTTCTGAATTGGGCTTGAAACTCGACATTTTTAAAATTTTTTAACTTACACGTAGAAACTCCGGCGCCGGTCATTACGACTATATTTTTAACTTGCCCATTGCCAATCAAATCAGCCACCCCGTTGATATCCAGGCTTTTCAAAATCCTTTCATTCGGCGGGCGTTCGTGATGGAAAAGACGTTTGAATCTTTCCCACGTTTCTAAAAAATCCTTCGAGAGAATTTAGCCATGTTAGGTGGACGATAAAATGAAACCAACCTTTTAGGACATTATGGTCGCGATGTTGATCGGAGTGGTCTTCATCTGGCGGATTATTGCTTGATGACGGATTCCGACTTGCCATACTTCCAAAATAAACTTCACATAAGTACAGTAAGCTAGTTTTTTATGAAAAAAACATCATTAGATCAACAGGTGTATCCGCTAGAAACACGAAAAATATACGGAAAATCAGGGTGGGGAGACTAAAATATGTAAAACCATGTTAGGAGGTCGAAATCAAGGTCTGAAAATTAGCACAGTTGCGTAATTTCACAGATTCCCCACAAATCAAATCAATCATAATTTAAAACACATTTTATCTCAATAAATTTTACTTGCAATTAGGCATCAATAACATGACATCGCGAATGTTTTGGTATCATGACTTTACATTCTGAAAGTGAAATTCTTCTAAACCATACATGTAACCGAGCCCTGAGGTCTGGGCGGGTTAGGGCGACTTTTTTTGGGGCCGGGGGTCGGTGATTCCCAAAATTTTAGGGAGAAGGGTCTCTGAGGAAAAAAAATGATTTCTCCGGTTCAAAAATAGTAATTTTTGTCTGAAAAACTAAAAAATGTATTCATGGCGCGGTGCGCCGAAAACATTGACATTTTTGATCATTTTTTATTCAAAAATTGTTACTTTTCATCAAAAAAGTGACATTTTTCAGTATTTTTCCAATCAAAAGTATGAGGGTCCCTATGACTACTAGGGATGCAACGGATAGTGAATTTCGATTTATTCGGGTACTTCGGGTAGTCCCATTTGATTTATTCGGGTTCGGGTATTGATCCTATAATTACTCGGGTTCAGGTAATTCAATAAACATAGGTTAACCTAGTATTACTGCATTGCAGTATGCATACTTGTACATGGGTTATATTCATTGTGTCAATGCTTCTGATATAATAAAGTACATGTACTTTTGTTGACACGATTTTTGAAGGTATGGAGAAACGATTTGGGAATGTAGAGCAGAATGAGTAAGAAAAAATTACAGTAGAAAGCTGAGCAGAAGTTTAAAGTAGCCATGACATTTCAGAATACACATTGTCACATCACCGCAAGCTTTGATCCATGTTACAATAATAGATTTTTTCCAAAAATTCAATGGTAAGACGGTGACCAGTCTCTATGAAAAATATGTTGAACAAATTGGAATAGATATAGAACCTCAGCCAATGAAGAAATGAAACAAAACAAAACAATCTACAACTTCCGCAGGCTGGAGTATGGAAGACATTGCTCATGAATCAGATAGCAGTTCAGAAGAAAATACTCAACAAGCCAATACACTTATGCTTAATATGGTAATCTTGGACATGCTTCCTCAATCATATATACTTCAATATAGCTCTTACAGGAAATTGAAAATTACAAAAAGAAGAAACAACTTAGAATTCATGAAGACCCTTTGGATTGGTGGCCATCAAATAAAAAAAACTTTCCAATATTTGGCATCACCAGCCGCATCATTGCCCTCAGAAAGATTGTATAGCCATGCATGTCTAATTTATGAACCAAGTCGAAACAGAATGAAGGGCGAAACTGCTGAAAAATTATTATTTGTTAAAATTAATTTGGTAAAATGCAATTACAAATATTGATGAGTAAATATTGTTGTTGATGAAGTGATTTTCCAGAATATAGGTGCTCTAAAGTCTCCTATAAACCCGAAAAAGTGTCAAAACTATTCGGGTTCGGTTCGGATATCTGAGAAGCGTTTTATTCGGGTTCGGATAGCTGAAAAAAGCTCGGGTACATCCCTAATGACTACCATAGGGCTAGCCATAGGATTGTTAATTCTCGATGGGTCCCCCAATGGCTAGCCATATGGCCGACGATTTCTGGGGGAGGTCCTATTAGCACTTTCATTCACCAATTACATGTATGCTCTGAACCCTGCAAAAGTTGTCATAAAAAATGGACTTTTACGAGTCAATCTGAATCTCCTGCAAGCTAATCTTCCCCTAGTTTTTATTTTTTCTTTTCTGTTTCTTTTTAGATTTTTTCTTCGTTCTTTTTTCATTCTTTGTTTTTTGACGTTTTTTCTTATTATTGATTGACTTTCTGTTTTCCTTGTTCCCAATTCTTCCATTATTTTTAATTTTTTTTCATTTTGTTGTTTATGATACGAATGTTTTTCCATCAGTTAAACATAGAGAAAAATCAACGATAGAAGATTAAATGCATCAAACTTAGATGCGAAGTATCGTTAGGAGGGCTGGTTAATCATATAACTTCAAGGCACCTTCCGTAATTAAACGTATAGTCCTGCATGGGCCGAGACCTAATTCCGCAACGTCATTCCCCCGCATTGGTCCGAACCCACTAACGAGCTAGACAGAAAATCCCGGCCCGCCCATAAAAGATCCTTTATTGAAATCTTAAAAAATAATGGAATATTGTATTGTGAATCAAACCATACATTTATCAGAGGGACAGTGTCGTAAGAACCCACTTAGAAATAATCAACCATATGTATGGCTAGCCATGTGTGACCCATTCAATATTAGCCAATCCTATACTGAAATGGGCTAGCCATAGGAATCCCCATAAAACCGAAAGAGATCAATTTTTCAGTAAGGAATGGTCCTTTTTGAACAAAAAGAGGCCAAAAATTTGATAAGTACCTGTATATATTCATGGCTTTTTAAACAAAAGTTAATATTTTCCGAACTTTTTGAGCCAAAAATTCAAATTTTTCCTTTCAATTAACCCCCTTAAAATTTTGAGAAATTGACGACCTACCCGAAAAAACTTCGGTTTTTTTCAAGCCAAGTCAGAAATGCCAATTCTACAGTAAATTGAGTGAAAAAATGTGTGCTCCCTCCCCCCCCCAAAAAAAATTCCTGGCTACAGGCTTGCCTATGTTAACTATTTTAACAACACTAATTTTGGTTATTTAATTTCGAAACATTTTATATGAAAATTTTTCACTTAAAAAAATTTTTACAGCTACACTTTTAGCAGCAAATCATAAAAATCTAGAATATTACTTGCTCGCCACTTCTCTCATTTGTAAGAATTTCATGAGAAACAGTCTATAGAACAATTTTAATTCAAACGTCGGATCTTCAATCGATGATTTCATCATCCAAATTCAAATTAGACAGACTACTTCAAGACTTGGAAATTCAATTCTAATGAAGAATAAATCATATTATTCCAAAAAACTATATCATTTAGTAGTCTTGAGCAGAAATGACAGCAATATCATACACAACTGCTACAAGTGACTGGTTGATTTACAGTAAGAGTATTGATGAATGGATGATAACAGGATCGCAAATTATGAAGGCTAGACAGCAAGAAAATTGAGACTTTATGAACTCGTAAGTGATGTTTCAAAATATGTTAATGATCTTGCATAATTTTGACACGCGAGAGATGTATACGATGCGAGAGACGTATAATCCCTCCGAGATTATGTACGAGCGTGATTGTCACCTTGAGAAAAAAGAGACAAGACCCTTCATTTGAAAAAAAATTTATTTTCTCAAGCCTAAAAAATTCCTAGCCAACACGAACAATTCCGACGATTCGTCCCTAGAAGAGTCCGGTTTAATAGTGT
Organism: Romanomermis culicivorax; assembly: GCA_963922205.1. Classification (NCBI taxonomy): domain Eukaryota; kingdom Metazoa; phylum Nematoda; class Enoplea; order Mermithida; family Mermithidae; genus Romanomermis; species Romanomermis culicivorax. Next base: position 1,410,295 of record CAWUHX010000052.1, read on the forward strand.
CGACTTTCGCGAACAAAAGTTTTAAATCTTTGATCAAATTTTTCGTCTCCGATCCATCCCACAATTTACACAAAAATGACGACGAAGTAGATTTTTCATCCAAAATTTCGACGGCGAATTTTAAACAATTGTAAACTAAGCTGACGATCCGTCGATGATTCGTATCACTATCTGACGTCGTATTCGGGGCCATATCGCTCAAAACCAAATCGATTTTGGAATTTGAAACTGGGCAAAAAAATTGGAATGTTTTTCAGCAAAAAATATACTTCAAAATTATATGGAAAATTCAAGAATCCGAAATAAATCTCATCATAATGTTTACCTACCATTTACATCGAATGCTTCTAGAATCTTTCTTTTTGTTTCTGGTAATGTGAAATCGCATTGAGCAAGAATTTTGGCACCATCAACGGGAGAAAAACCCAATTTATCGACAGCCACAACTTTCCCACAGGCTTTTGGGTCAGAATTCACAATACGTTCAACTAGAACTTGCGTCCAACTGCCGGGCGCAGCTCCACAGTCTAAAGCTTTCAATCCCGGTTTTAGAATACGGAACCTGAAAATTGGGGGTGAAAATGTTTCCCATTTTGAACATATAAATATTAAAACGCTCACTTGTCATCAATTTCGATCAATTTATAAGCACTCCTGGCACGGTAGCCGTCGTATTTCGACATTTTAACGAAATGATCACTGACGTGGCGATTTAGCCAAGCCTGAGAACTGGACGATTTGCAAGCTTTTTGGCTGAAAATCAAGATAGCGGCACGAGTATCCCGTGAGATCGATGGAAGGCACAACGTAGGTACTTTACTGGGCAGCATGTTCCAAAAATTATAGAACTAAAAATATAATATCAAATTAATGAATATGCAAAACAAAGAATAGAAATATTACAGAGCATGAAAAATCATAAGAAGGAGAATGTCTAACTAAAAATTTAACCACAAACTTAAGTTCATTTGACATTTTTAATCCATCCAATGTCAGAAAATTTCGAAAATTTAAATGAAGTCATAACACTTTTCCGTTCTCACTATAGTGTAGATTGTGGCCAAATTATTTCTTAAAGATAAAAAAGATAAATGAATATTTAAGACGTTAGGTTTAACTCCCATGTTCCAACTTTATTAAACCTTTCATAAAGAGCCATCAGCACTAATTTTAAACACTTGAGGGTAATTTATACTTGCCTTTTTCGACGAAACGGATCGCCAACAGCATGAAACGTTCAGCCTGAAAATCCGCTTTGAGCCGGAAAGAATAACTGCGATTTTGCGGAAAACGACCGACGGTAACTTACAACCGAACCGAACGTAACGAAAATTTCTTTTCCGTTCGATTACGTTTAATCGATAGCTTCCGTTCCGTCGGAAAAGGTAAGTAGAAATGACCCTTTAATCTGAATTAACGACGGAGAAAAGAGAGCACCAAACCATAATAATATTTCAAAAAGCTATTGAAAACAGAAAACACACAAAGAAACCAGAAATATTATCAAACTCAGATAATTTCATCATGTCATTCAGGAAAACTTTGCGATTTTCATACCCTATGAAGCATCAAAATACATGTTTCCTATTCAGGAACCCCAATGTTTTCATTATTCGTTGAAAATTTTCATAAAAAAATTTCACCATTCCAAAATTATTTGTTGAAATAAAAAAACAGTAACCTACAGGTCCTTAAAGCATCAGGTTTCAAGATACATAATAAAAAATGAACAAAACAATGTATTACAGTTTTTTGGTACAGCGACATTTATGCCAATTGGAAAAAGAGGCCAAAAAAATTTGTGCCGGTAGCAAAAAAAGTTCTCGTTAAAAATATACTAAAATTGCGAGAAGGTTTTTGGCTAAACATTTAATAATGTCATTGAAAAATAATGAAGACTGAGGACGTAATAAAAACTGTCCGTGACAATGGATAACATTACAAAAAAAATTTTCCTTATCATTGCCGACTTTAACTGCTAATGTCTCCGGTAATTCAAGGACATTGTATGCTTTTGGATTGTTTGAATTATCCTTCCAATATTTTAATTACATTAAACCCGACAATCTTCGTTTTTCCTCATTTTTGACGAATGAACGGCTCTAAAGGGTCACTTATTTTTGCTTTTTCCGACGGAACGGAATGCAATCGACACAACGTAACTAAACGAAAGGGAAATTTTCGTTCGGTTCGGTTGGAGGTTACCGTCGGTCTTTTATCTTTTCCGACCGAAAGTAGATTTTCAGGCTAAACGCTTCAAGCTGTTGGCGATCCGTTGTGTTACATCGAAAATGGCAAGCATAAATGACAATTAAGGGTTTAAGAATATTAGAATAAGTTTTAGAACGGCTAAACAGCTTCGGAAGAAAATGAAGTCGAACGTTCGTTCGATAAACTTTTGGTCGAAAATTTATACTAAATACGTCAATTTTTCTATTTGAATTATACGCCAAAACTAAGAATATACGTCTTGAGTTTTCAATCCCTCAAAATCAAGGAAATTTTACCTTAGATAAGTCAAAAAATTTGTGTCAATTGACACAAACACTCAAAATTGTGTCATTCCATTTTGTGCCAACAACTATTTTTTGACACAAAAAACACGGATTAATAATAAAAAGCAATGAGCAACAACAATAAGTAAATGTAATCGACTTAACGTCACGTGATATCCAACAAATCAGTTGAGGGGGGGTAGACTAAAAATTTTGAGGGGGGGTCGAAAAAAGTCGAAATATTTCCCAAAAGAGACCAAAAGGCACTTTTCCCTTTTTTTCTAAATTTTACGAGTTTGGGGTGTAGGTATAGGCCAAACCCGTAATTAATGGGGAGGTTTGAGGGGACTCCCACCCCCAACTTGGTCGAACCGTATACCCCAATGTCGGCACCCCCACCCCCAACCTAATCAACCCTATACCCAACCCCCCACAACCCAAACTCGGAAAAAATCAGGGAAAAAGTTTTTTGTTTTTTTGGTGAAAAATTTCCAATTTGTTCGACTTTTTAGGGGTTTTTTCGACCCCCCTCCCCAAAATTTTGGAAATGTTGGGATCCCCATACCAAAATTTTGGGTTCACCCTCCCCCAACCGGTCGGACCTCTTATAGGTATGGTATAGGCTTGACCAAGTTGGAGGGGGTATCCCCCAATTACAAGTATGACCCTGAAGGAAAGGCTCAACTTTTACATATTTGCACGGTAATTGTGGTCTTTTAATTATATTTCATGTCTGTTTCGAGTACTCGAAATCGATTACAACCCTACAATTTTGGCAACGCTTACCCGAAATTTCAAACTCGAACTCGAATTCAATTTTTTCAACTATTATTTCGAGTTTAAACTTTATAATACAATGGAATTAAGAAATACTGCTTGCTTAGTACTTGGTGTTAAAAATAAAGATATGTCATTAATACATTAATTTCCCACAAATTTTATTCATCCAAACCGATTTTTCATTACCATTAATCAATATAAGAATTTTGTTTCAATCAAATTCAACTTGCAGAACAGCAGACGTTCTGCTCGATCGCCTGATAAACAATTTTTGAAATTTCATTTAGAACTGGACAATTACCAGATATTTGAAAAACATCAAATGTGCTACCTATTCTCAAGAAAAGGACCCCCGCAAAGGTAGAAAATTATAGACCAGTTTCATTATGTTTGTGTCTCATGTAAGGTTATGGAAAGTATTATAAATGTAGACCTGATGGCTTATTTTGGGTCAAATAATTTTCTGAATGATAGACAATTTGGATTTAAAAAAAAATCTTGTGTCCTTCAGCTTTTAAGTTGTGAAACATTATTGGCTAAAAATTTGGATAAAAAGATAGCAACAGATTCAATTTATATCGATTTTCAGAAAGCATTTGATACTGTTTCTCGTGAAAAACTGGTCGGAAAATTAGCTCCCTATGGAATATCTGGTTTTTTTTATTGAGATGGTTACATGGTTTTTTATTTAATAGGACTCAACAGGTAAAAATTGGCAATTGCTTCTCTAATCCAATTAAGGTTACTAGTAGGGTTCCTCAGGGTAGTGTATTGGGACCGACATTGTTCCTAATTTTCATAAATGATATATTTTATGGTATTAGCAGTGAAATTTATCGGTTTGCTGATGATGTGAAAATATTCAATGCTACAAAAAATGCTGCAGTACTACAAGGCGATCTTGTCAAAGTTTATGAATGGTCATTGAAATGGCAATTATCTATTTCTCTGGAAAAATGTTCTGTTTTGCATCTTGGGAGTAATAACCCCAAAGTTGAGTATTATATAAACGATTTTCTGATTCCTACTGTTTCAGAGATGAAGGATCTTGGTGTTATGTTCAATGAAAAATTGTCAGCAACTGCTCATTGTAATTATGTGGTTAAAAAAGCATCTAGGCTGGCAAATTCGATTTTAAAATGTTTTTCACTCTAACTTCAATGAATTAAAAATCAGGGCTTTTAAATCCTATGTTCTCCCTATTCATGGAATATGGTTCACCACTCTGGAATCCTTGTCTGGTTGGGGATACCCAATTGGTAGAAAAAGTTCAATGAAGGTTTACAAAAAGACTTTTTGGATATAAAGATTTAAGCTAAAGGAGCACCTTAATGAATCTGGTATTGATGACCTTGCATTTAGACATATGTGTATCGACTTATCTTACATGTTCTTAATTTGAATTTAGTTATTAAACCCGACTTATTTTTCACTTGAGTCCATTCAATTATTACTGCGCGTCTAACTTATTTAAATTGTATAAATCGAAATATAACTCTAATGCTTTAAAACATCATTTTTCCTTGCAAAATATTGATGTTTGGAATTCCCTACCCAATGATATCATTCATCTCGAACAATATGCCCTGTTTTCGGTCCAAATTGAGTCGTTTTTTAAAGCTCAATTCGCACATGCTTTTGTCACATCCATGAGCTTTTCTGTATTAGTCGTATTAACTCTTGTATTTATTCGCATTTGATAAATTTCTTTTTTTCTTTCAATTGCGCGTATATATCAGACCAGCATTACTGTGTTCCAATGCTACACTTGTTGAAGGGGACAACATTAAACAGTTCATTTTTATTAGGTACCTACACTACATTATATCACCAGAAATAGAATAGACTTTTATAATACACACACCTACTCCTACACAATACTGAATGTTATCCTCAATAACTTGACTATGTAGTATGTATGTAGGTAAGGCACCTAAATTCGTTCGTACCAGGTGCACAATATTGACTAGCATAAATGTAACAAAATGAACGCCTATATACAATATTTAATTAGGTAAACCGGGGATACTTGCACCAGCGGGGTAACTTGCAACCACTTGCAGGGTATTTTGTTTTCAAGAGTTTTTTCGCTTTGATTTTATATGATAATTTGTATATGAAATTGGTCTCTTGTACAGTTTTTCTTCCTCTTTCAGATAATATCTTTATTTCTTACTCAGTGTAAATATTTCGGCCGCTAATTCAATTTATCAACGACCACTTCCAGAAACGAAAAATGTGATTTGTCAAACTTCTGAACCAGTAGCATTTGTTATTCGAGCAATCGAGCTAGTTTTTTTAATGAGAGCTAAGAGATAGTTACTGAAGGTACAATATCTGATTTCGTTCAATCTTGTATTTCTGGGATTAACTTGCACCACATATTTTTTTAAATGATTATTTCACTTTTTAAGCAAGTATGTGTGAATAAAAAACGAAAACAGGGCAATCGCAAGTACAAGGATTGGTCCACCGCCAGTTTAGAAGCTGCTATTCAAAATGGTACATGCTGCAGCAACAATACGTACAGCTGCGGAGGCTTTCAAAATACATCATACAACACTAAGCTGTCGTCTACTGGGCAAAACAACGGAACGTCATGGTCCGACCTACCGCCTTATCCGTGAGCAAGGAAACCGATTTGGTTGGCTACATTAGTGTCCTGTCGACGTGGGGGTTTTCCCGGCCACAACATTTGAAATTCTTCATTTAGCTCAAGAACATGTTGGAATCGTTGTAGATTGGTGACAGATCATGTAGTTAACAATTTCCCTGGAACTGAATGGGCCTTCCGTGTTTGTACAACCACATAAGGGCGAACTGTCAACTTGTTTGGCCAACAATATCAAAAGTGCCTGTGTGAATGTCGGTCGCGAACAAATGGAGGAATATTTAAAAAATTTGAAAGAATCTTTGGAAGGTGTACCCCGCAAAGAATATTCTGAATTACGACGAGACCAACCTATCCAACGATAATGGCCAAAAGAAAGTCATAGCAAAACGAGGCTTAAAGTAGGAGTTCCGTAAAATTTATCATGGCGCCTTGATTTTTTCTTGTTTTTGATCATTACCGTTGTGCATAAAGCTCCTTGTTGGGTTGTACTTTTTTTAAAAACTCTGGGTGGTGCATTTAGCCCCAATATGAGTGTTATTTGCACATAAATAATTGCTAATTTATAGTTTTTTAATGTACTAGTGCAAGTAGCCCCAATGGGGGGGTAAACTTGCACCACTCACGAAATTTAAAAAAAACAATCTACATGAAAGATGGTCAATTCAAACTTTGCGGTATTGTAGAGTGACCATTTGTCCATGTTTTGGCCAAATATGACGTTTTTTCCAACAATCCTAGTGAAAAACGCGATGTCAAGAACTAAACTTTTTTCACAAAAAGTGGTGCAAGTAACCCCCGTTACTTGAATTCCTCGACTCGAAAAATTTTTAAAACTCGAACTCAGAAAAGCACAAGGTACCGAACTCGACATTTCTAAAATTCTCTGATCGAAACAGCCCC